>CM042380.1:2657399-2694899 GCA_023634145.1 Thymallus thymallus | reverse complement strand
CTAGAATTTCTAAGCAAACAGCTGGAGGCAGGGCTTTCTCCTATAGAGCTCCATTTTTATGGAATGGTCTGCCTATCCATGTGAGAGACTCAGACTCCGTCTCAACCTTTAAGTCTTTACTGAAGACTCATCTCCTCAGTAGGTCCTATGATTGAGTGTAGTCTGGCCCAGGGGTGCAAGGGTGAACGGCAAGGCTCTGGAGCGACGAACCACCTTTGCTGTCTCTGCCTGGCCGGTTCCCGTCTCTCCATTGGGATTCTCTGCCTCTGACCCTATTACGGGGGCTGAGTCACTGGCTTACTGGTGCTTTCCATGCCATTCCTAGGAGGGGTGCGTCACTTCCTGTCCGGTTTGTCGCCCCCTCTGGCTTGCGCAGTGGAGGGGATCTTTCGTGGACTATACTCAGCCTTGTCTCAGGGTAGTAAGTTGGTGGTTGTTGATATCCCTCTATTGGTGTAGGGGCTGTGCTTTGGCAGAGTGGGTGGGGTTATATCCTGCCTGGTTGGCCCTGTCCGGGGGTATTGTCTGGGTATTGGCGGAGGGGGCCACAGTGTCTCCTGACCCCCCTGTCTCAGCCTCCAGTATCTATGCTGCAATAGTCTATGTGCCGGGGGGCTAGGGTCAGTTTGTTAAATCTGATGTTATTATCCAGTGTCTTGTGTGAATTTAAGTATGCTCCCTCTAATTCTCTCTCTTTCCCACTCTACCTCCTCTCCCGGAGGACCTGAGCCTACCCGGAGGACCATGCTTCAGGACCACCTGCCCTGATGACTCCTAGCTGTCCCCAGTCCACCTGGTCGTGCTGCTGCACCGGTTTCAACTCTTCTGCCTCGCTCTCGCTCTCCCGCACCTGCACTCTATTGCACTGAAAAACCAAGTGACATTCACTCCAGATGTATTTACCTGTTGCAACCTCCACAACTAATTTTATTATTATTTGACCCTGCTGGTCATCTATGAACATTTGAACATCTTGGAGAAAGAACTGGCCTTAATGGCCATGAATTGTTATAATCTCCACCCGGCACAGCCAGAAGAGGACTGGCCACCCCTCAGAGCCTGGTTCCTCTCTAGGTTTCTTCCTAGGTTTTGCCTTTCTAAGGAGTTTTTCCTAGCCACCGTGCTTCTACATCTGCATTGCTTGCTGTTTGGGGTTTTAGGCTGGGTTTCTGTATAGCACTTTGTGACATCGGCTGATGTAAAAAGTGCTTTATAAATAAATTGGATAGATTGATTGATTAAAGGCAGGTCCTGTGTGGCTCAGTTGATAGTAGGCTCCATATTTACGCCTGTATCTTTGGGGACTAGTTTGTGATGCTATTAAAGGCAGGTCCTGTGTGGCTCGGGATTTTCACCAACAACGAAATTCGTCAGGAGAAGTTCTGCCCCCATTAATTTTCAACGAGGGAACGCAGAGAAAAGCGGGGGATTGTGGGAAGGTGAGCTGTGAGAACCCTGCTAGCGGAGCGGTAGAAAAGGTTGAGCTCTGCTATACTTTATGCAAATTTAAAGTGGAGCGAAGCGTTGGGTTGAAGCGCTGGAGCGAAGCGTTGGGTTGAAGCGCTGGAGCGAAGAGTTGGGTTGAAGCGCTGGAGCGAAGCGTTGGGTTGAAGCGCTGGAGCGAAGCGTTGGGTTGAAGCGCTGGAGCGAAGCGTTGGGTTGAAGCGCTGGAGCGAAGCGTTGGGTTGAAGCGCTGGAGCGAAGCGTTGTCGAGAGGAGCGCCGCCTCTGGTCAAAACCCACTGTAAGAGCATTGTGCTAGCAATGCCAAGGTCGTGGGTTCACTTCCTGCATGGATCACATACATATAGTAAAACATGTTTGTCTCTGTGGATGAAAGCTACATGTAATAGCCCCAAAGCTACATGTAACAGCCCCATAGTATAATATTAACTGGTCTGGGAACATTTCTGTGATTTCTGTCCACATGCAACAGCCCCATAGTATAATATTAACTGGTCTGGAAACATTTTGGGGATTTCTGTCCACATGTAACAGCCCCATAGTATAATATTAACTGGTCTGGGAACATTTTGGGGATTTCTGTCCACATGTAACAGCCCCATAGCATTATTAACTGGTCTGGGGACATTTCTGTGATTTCTGTCCACATGTAACAGCCCCATAGCATTATTAACTGGTCTGGGAACATTTTGGGGATTTCTGTCCACATGTAACAGCCCCATAGTATAATATTAACTGGTCTGGGAACATTTGGGGGAGTTCTGTCCACATGTAACAGCCCCATAGTATTATATTAACTGGTCTGGGAACATTTCTGGGATTCTGTCTAATGACACTATCCAAGGCAGGCCTACTAACTACAGTCTACAGATCCCTGTACCTACACTGTAGGGATCCTATACATGTTGTCCTGGGCTGCTATCCCTAATAACTATAAACTACTTGAATATCCTGAATATAGGGAGGCCTCTAGGTATCTTCATGTTGGTCTGGAGGTGACTGTCAGGACTTGACAGAGGGGAGGATTCTAGGCTACTCTATGTTGGGTTTTGTGGTTGTCCCTGATTGGAGGAGCTGACCTGTGTTGCCTCTAATTGGGATCCTATTTAAGTTATTTATCCCAGTTTCCCAGGATGCATGTGGGTTATTGTTTGTGCATTTTGCATTTCAGTTCATGGTTTCTTCCTTTCCTTTTTGTTGTTTTACAAAACCAATTAAAGGAATGTCTATTTACTACAGCTCTACGCCTCGGGTCCTGCCAGCCAGCCACGACACTACTATACTATACTATACTATACTATTCTATACTATACTATACTATACTATACTATACTATACTATACTATACTATACTACTACAGTCTACAGATCCCTGTACCTACACATGTTGTCCTGGGCTGCTATCCCTAATAACTATAAACTACTATATTATACTACTACAGTCTACAGATCCCTGCACATTGATGCTCTATTAGGTTGTCCTTGAGGTACTAACAGCCAGCCAGTCCAGTGATCACTCATTAATCAACACTGATTACATGTTGATTAAGTAGAACATGGAGGAGTCTCAGTTGAATGGGTTCAACAGCCTGGAAGGACTGGCAATTGACCCATTGTCAAGCCCCGCCCCAGATGTTTTTGGGCATTTGATTGATTGGCTGACAAACCAATTGCAGCTCTCCGGGTAACTAAAGAGTGCGGCTTGACAACGGGTCAATTGACGTGACAGAGACAACTTTATAGCTCACGAATTAGAAACAACAGTTCCTGTAAGTATGTAAGTTTAATAGCCCTGTTGTATATCAATCCACTCTTATGATGTCCCTAGTGCAACACAATATATTTCAAAAATTCATAACACCAGATCCTAATATGACCATAATATTTATTGTAAGAAGGAGTATGGTGAAAAGCAGAGAAATGGATTGCCTCCATGTATTTCAAAGAAAGAAAACCATTAGTCTACCCCTGCCTTCAATAGTCTACCCCTGCCTTCAATAGTCTACCCCTGCCTTCAATAGTCTACCCCTGCCTTCATTAGTCTACCCCTGCCTTCAATAGTCTACCCCTGCCTTCATTAGTCTACCCCTGCCTTCAATAGTCTACCCCTGCTTTCAATAGTCTACCCCTGCCTTCAATAGTCTACCCCTGCCTTCAACAGAAATTTGCATACTAATTCCAAAAAGTTCTGGGACACTGTAAAAAATGTGCCTACCCGTGCCTTCATAGATAGATAGATAGATAGATAGATACTTTATTGATCCCTGTGGGGAAATTCCTTTGTCAAGCAGTGTCAGGTTCTGGCCATAGGGAGTACCTTTTGGCCATGGTCAGAGCCTGACAGATCTAGATATCTAGATCTATGTTTTTCATTTTGTGTTGAATCCCCAATTGGAGACAGCTGTGAGACGTTGTCTCTGATTGGGGATTCTATTTAAGTTGCTCAACCCCACACATTTGTGTGGGTCATTGTTTATATGTCATCATCAGAGTAAGTGTGTTGATGTTCACGTTTGTTCTTACGTTGTTGTTTTGTATAGTTCGGACTGAGTTTAGTTTATTTGTGAATAAACACAATGTCGACCTATCGCTACGCTGCGCCCTGGTCTGTCTCTACACACGATCGTGACAAGCAGCTACGAAAAACACAGGGCAGGTGCAAAATGCCAGAACGAAATACACAAAAGACAGAGACACGATACATGATACATAGTGCGGCAGTATGAAAAAGTATAAAAATATACGTCTGGAGTGCAAAAACCTATAGAAACGCATTGCATAATATGACTGAATATGTACACTATACATTGTTACAGGAAGAGATACTTAAATAGCTAAATGTGTGTATGATATAATTTAGGATAATAATAATAATAATTCCCTTAAAATACAGTCCTTAGTGCAGGGTTTGATTACAGATAAATGCACGTATTGCACATTCGATATACTAAAAGATACAACTGACAGGATACTAATATGCATTCCTGAGTGAATTACTACGTATGTTCAGTCCAAGAATTACTTACAATATAGCACGTGTGATATGATATAACAACTGTACATGAATGTGTATATACAGACCTGCATGAATAAGTCCTGAGTGAATGAGTGATTACAGATCAGAGTTACTCACTGATGGATGCATAATTGTTAAACTAGGTCCTAACACCAGGGTCTATGTTGCCGACGGCACTGCACCCCGGTGAGGCATTAAATAAGCTCTCTGTGAGTGTAATATTGGGTTAGGTGTTTTGCTGGGCCAGGCTTTACAGTAAGCTCTCTGTGAGTTTAATATTGGGTAAGGTGTTTTGCTGGGCCAGGCTTTACAGTAAGCTCTCTGTGAGTTTAATATTGGGTACAGTGTTTTGCTGGGATAGGCATTACAGTAAGCTCTCTGTGAGTGTAATATTGGGTTAGGTGTTTTTCTGGGCCAGGCTTTACAGTAAGCTCTCTGTGAGTGTAATATTGGGTAAGGTGTTTCGCTGGGCCAGGCGTTACAGTAAGCTCTCTGTGAGTTTAATATTGGGTACAGTGTTTTGCTGGGATAGGCATTACAGTAAGCTCTCTGTGAGTGTAATATTGGGTTAGGTGTTTTGCTGGGTCAGGCGTTACAGTAAGCTCTCTGTGAGTGTAATATTGGGTTAGGTGTTTTGCTGGGTCAGGCGTTACAGTAAGCTTTCTGTGAGTGTAATATTGGGTAAGGTGTTTTGCTGGGCCAGGCGTTACAGTAAGCTCTCTGTGAGTGTAATATTGGGTAAGGTGTTTTGCTGGGCCAGGCGTTACAGTAAGCTCTCTGTGAGTGTAATATTGGTGGTTTGTTTCTATTAGTCCAGGCATTAGGTTATGTGCTTATTCAGCGCTATACGTAGCAAGTCCCTGATCAATGGGGTCTGTCTGCCTGTCTGCCTGTCTGCCTGCCTGCCTGCCTGCCTGCCTGCCTGCCTGCCTGCCTGCCTGCCTGCCTGTCTGCCTGCCTGTCTGCCTGCCTGCCTGCCTGCCTGCCTGTCTGTCTGCCTGTCTGCCTGATCCCTGCACTAATAGAAAAAAAATCCTTACAATTAACTTCAGTTAGTGGAGAGGGAGGAGACTGAGAAGAAAACACATGCTTAAAGTACTTTGTTTCCTCTTTCAAAATATTGTTTGGTGATTCATGGATGACTGTCATTTATAACAACTTTCTCTATATATTAGAATATAAAAGAATTTGGTGCATTTTTCCCCACATTCCTCCAATATATTATAATATTTTATATTGATCTTTCTTGAATAAGTTCCTCCATTTCTTTTAGTTTTTCCTCTAACGTATTCTGAGTCTCTATGGTTCAGTTTTTATTACTATCTATCTGTTCTGTTAGTCCTTCTGTTTCCTTTGTTAAGATGGACTCTTGTCCTAAATTGCTTTTGTTTTAGAGATGAGTATTGAACTGCATGGCCTCTAAAGATACATTTAAAAGAGTCCCATACAGTACAGGGATCTGATGTACCTACTGTATGTATGTTATGTAGGAAGAAGTTGGTCTTCTGTCTTGGTTAAACACAAGCTGTCATCCAGTAGGCTCTCCCTCGTGGAAATTCTGTAAGACTAATGTGTATACCAATTATTTGATGGTGTGACCGCATTCTGCCCCCTGTCAACCCTCTTTTAACTTTTGGTGCCAGCGAGAATGACATAAGAAAGTCAAGACGACTAGCTTGATTGAGGCTCCACCATGTACAGTGGGGAGAACAAGTATTTGATACACTGCCGATTTTGCAGGTTTTCCTACTTACAAAGCATGTAGAGGTCTGTAATTTTTATCATAGGTACACTTCAACTGTGAGAGACGGAATCTAAAACAAAAATCCAGAAAATCACATTGTATGATTTGTAAATAATTAATTTGCATTATTGCATGACATAAGTATTTGATCACCTACCAACCAGTAAGAATTCCGGCTCTCACAGACCTGTTAGTTTTTCTTTAAGAAGCCCTCCTGTTCTCCACTCATTACCTGTATTAACTGCACCTGTTTGAACTTGTTACCTGTATAAAAGACACCTGTCCACACACTCAATCAAACAGACTCCAACCTCTCCACAATGGCCAAGACCAGAGAGCTGTGTAAGGACCTAAGGGATAAAATTGTAGACCTGCACAAGGCTGGGATGGGCTACAGGACAATAGGCAAGCAGCTTGGTGAGAAGGCAACAACTGTTGGCGCAATTACTAGAAAATGGAAGAAGTTCAAGATGACGGTCAATCTCCCTCGGTCTGGGGCACCATGCAAGATCTCACCTCGTGGGGCATCAATGATCATGAGGAAGGTGAGGGATCAGCCCAGAACTACACGGCAGGACCTGGTCAATGACTTGAAGAGAGCTGGGACCACAGTCTCAAAGAAAACCATTAGTAACACACTACGCCGCCAAGGTCCCCCTGCTCAAGCCAGCGCATGTCCAGGCCCGTCTGAAGTTTGCCAATGACCATCTGGATGATCCAGAGGAGGAATGGGAGAAGGTCATGTGGTCTGATGAGACAAAAATATAGCTTTTTGGTCTAAACTCCACTCGCCGTGTTTGGAGGAAGAAGAAGGATGAGTACAACCCCAAGAACACCATCCCAACCGTGAAGCATGGAGGTGGAAACATCATTCTTTGGGGATGCTTTTCTGCAAAGGGGACAGGACGACTGCACCGTATTGAGGGGAGGATGGGTGGGGCCATGTATCGCAAGATCTTGGCCAACAACCTCCTTCCCTCAGTAAGAGCATTGAAGATGGGTCGTGGCTGGGTCTTCCAGCATGACAACGACCCGAAACACACAGCCAGGGCAACTAAGGAGTGGCTCCGTAAGAAGCATCTCAAGGTCCTGGAGTGGCCTAGCCAGTCTCCAGACCTGAACCCAATAGAAAATCTTTGGAGGGAGCTAAAAGTCCGTATTGCCCAGCGACAGCCCCGAAACCTGAAGGATCTGGAGAAGGTCTGTATGGAGGAGTGGGCCAAAATCCCTGCTGCAGTGTGTGCAAACCTGGTCAAGAACTACAGGAAACGTATGATCTCTGTAATTGCAAACAAAGGTTTCTGTACCAAATATTAAGTTCTGCTTTTCTGATGTATCAAATACTTATGTCATGCAATAAAATGCAAATTAATTACTTAAAAATCATACAATGTGATTTTCTGGATTTTTGTTTTAGATTCCGTCACTCACAGTTGAAGAGTACCTATGATAAAAATTACAGACTTCTACATGCTTTGTAAGTAGGAAAACCTGCCAAATCGGCAGTGTATCAAATACTTGTTCTCCCCACTGTATATCTCACAAGGTCAGGATATTTAAGCCTCCATATATCCACTAGTTCCAATATATCCATAATATTCGTAATTTCCTTAAGTGCATGTCGGTGATAGTTTGTAGTGTGATTTCCTTTACAGTCCATTGAGGTATTTAAAATCCTAGTATAATCTTCCACCATAATAATTTAGTCATGTATTGCCTGTAAACTTGATAAATTATGATATTTTCAAAGAAGCATGGATTATTATTATTTTGACCATATAGATTAATGAGCCAAATCTGTTTATGATCCATAATGAGATACAAGTTTGGATTATATTTACCATTAAACTGTATACGTTTAATGAAGTACCATGATAATTAAGAAGTACCATGATAATTGAATGTCCATATAGCTGTACCATGATATGTTCAAACCGTTGGAGACAGACGGGTGTGTTCATAACAATTCAACTGATCTGCCTTGTTAGCAAATAGATCCAATTTAACTAAAGTTTAAATATAACGATTCCTATAAAGATTAGCTGGCTACCCACTAGCACTTGGGCTTGTGCTTGAGAGATTGTTTATGAGACCTTATGTTAATTTTATATAATGACTGCTGCAAGAAGTTAGTCATTATTAGTGAATATGCGTTATTCATGGTTCTGGATAAATTTGTAACAAAAATTGTATTTTCATAGACAGACCTCACCACTTGTATTAATTATCTCCAGCAGAACCACAATGGTGTCTAGGTCCTCAGAGGAGAGGGACTTTAAGACAAAACACAGATTCTGGGGCAGCAGCCCCACTTCAGAATGCTCTCTGTGAAGCTCATATTGCCTGGTGTTACAGCCTGTTAGTCTCAGCCAAGCCATATCAACTATTAATGTCCTGTTGGTCTGATAGTCCTGTTTCAGACCAGCTTGTTATTAAATCAAATCAAAGTATATTTGTCACTTGCGCCGAATGCAACATGTGTAGACCTCACAGTGAAATTCTTACAAGACCTAACCAACAGTGCAGTAATGACCTGTTGGTCTGATAGTCCTGTTTCAGACCAGCTTGTTATTAATGACCTGTTGGTCTGATAGTCCTGTTTCAGACCAGCTTGTTATTAATGACCTGTTGGTCTGATAGTCCTGTTTCAGACCAGCTTGTTATTAATGACCTGTTGGTCTGATAGTCCTGTTTCAGACCAGCTTGTTATTAATGACCTGTTGGTCTGATAGTCCTGTTTCAGACCAGCTTGTTATTAATGACCTGTTGGTCTGATAGTCCTGTTTCAGACCAGCTTGTTATTAATGACCTGTTGGTCTGATAGTCCTGTTTCAGACCAGCTTGTTATTAATGACCTGTTGGTCTGATAGTCCTGTTTCAGACCAGCTTGTTATTAATGACCTGTTGGTCTGATAGTCCTGTTTCAGACCAGCTTGTTATTAATGACCTGTTGGTCTGATAGTCCTGTTTCAGACCAGCTTGTTATTAATGACCTGTTGGTCTGATAGTCCTGTTTCAGACCAGCTTGTTATTAATGACCTGTTGGTCTGATAGTCCTGTTTCAGACCAGCTTGTTATTAATGACCTGTTGGTCTGATAGTCCTGTTTCAGACCAGCTTGTTATTAGTGACCTGTTGGTCTGATAGTCCTGTTTCCTCTGAACTGATTATTAAATCCTTTATTACACATTTATTTATTTTATTGATCCTCGTCTTTAAAGTATTTGTTCATCTTATTAATAGCTTGTTAAAAGTGTGGATGTTTTTTAGGATTGAATTTCAATTTCTGTTCTCGTTTCTAAAATGAGTCAAAAGCTTTACGTCATGGATTATTCTAGGATTAGCCTATTTGGGAAAACTGGTCACGTTTTGAAAGGATTATTTTATTCCCTCGTCATCGAGAATCATGTGTCATGTTCTTAATACAAATTAGTAAAGTGGGCTGTTCTATTCTATTTTAATTTCAACTTCAGTCTGAAGAAGTGAATTGCATACTCACTGTGCTGTGCACACCTTTGATGAACACTGTATCAAGTGGTGGAATGCTCCATATCCTTCATTTCTTTTGGCTAATGCAGGTGGGCCATTTTTCTCATGAATGTGAGCTCAAGATCAACCCAATACGCTGCAGCCTTCTAGTGGACAGGTACAGAGTGCTGTGTGTATGGAGTGTACTTCTAGTCTGTTTATTCATGTGTGTGTGTGTGTGAGTGTGTGTGTGTGTGTGTGTCACGAGTGGGTGTAGAGAGAGACCAAGGAGCAGCGCAGCGATAGTTCGACATCGTTTATTAAACGATAAACAATAAATGTCACGAACTATATAAACAAAAGGCAATGATCAAGAAACAAGAACGGAAACACACTTACTGTCACAGTGACTGTTGAATAATACAAACAATGACCCACACACAGGCAGCTGTGAGTGGTGCTTAAATGCAATCCCCAATCAGAGACAACCCTGTACAGCTGTCTCTGATTGAGGATCATTACTCCCCTAGTTAGGGTGTGAGGGCTCGGCTGTGGTTCTACCACTCCCCTTATTGGGAGTAAGGTCTAACCACAGCCAAACCCTCACAGTGTGTGTGTGTGTGTGTGTGTGTGTGTGTGTGTGTGTGTGTGTGTGTGTGTGTGTGAGTGTGTATGTATGTATGTATGTATGTATGAGTGTTTGTGTGTGTGTGTGTGTGTGTGTGTGTGTGTGTGTGTGTGTGTGTGTGTGTGTGTGTGTGTGTGTGTGTGTGAGTGTGTGTCCTAAAATTCGTCACCTCTCAAAGTTGTGCGTGGTATGTCACATGAAGGACAACGTGTCAGTGTTGAAACTCACACTCACACACACACACACACCAGGCCTCCTCCTCCAGTCATTCACTGATCGGGGAGCAGTGCAGGTTAATTGGCTGTAGAGGGGGATGAATCAACAAGGATACAAGAGGACTGGAGGACAGCTGGTAAAACACAGTAAAACATGATGAATCAACAAGGATACAAGAGGACTGGAGGACAGCTGGTAAAACACAGTAAAACATGATGAATCAACAAGGATACAAGAGGACTGGAGGACAGCTGGTAAAACACAGTAAAACATGATGAATCAACAAGGATACAAGAGGACTGGAGGACAGCTGGTAAAACACAGTAAAACATGATGAATCAACAAGGATACAAGAGGACTGGAGGACAGCTGGTAAAACACAGTAAAACATGATGAATCAACAAGGATACAAGAGGACTGGAGGACAGCTGGTAAAACACAGTAAAACATGATGAATCAACAAGGATACAAGAGGACTGGAGGACAGCTGGTAAAACACAGTAAAACATGATGAATCAACAAGGATACAAGAGGACTGGAGGACAGCTGGTAAAACACAGTAAAACATGATGAATCAACAAGGATACAAGAGGACTGGAGGACAGCTGGTAAAACACAGTAAAACATGATGAATCAACAAGGATACAAGAGGACTGGAGGACAGCTGGTAAAACACAGTAAAACATGATGAATCAACAAGGATACAAGAGGACTGGAGGACAGCTGGTAAAACACAGTAAAACATGATGAATCAACAAGGATACAAGAGGACTGGAGGACAGCTGGTAAAACACAGTAAAACATGATGAATCAACAAGGATACAAGAGGACTGGAGGACAGCTGGTAAAACACAGTAAAACATGATGAATCAACAAGGATACAAGAGGACTGGAGGACAGCTGGTAAAACACAGTAAAACATGATGAATCAACAAGGATACAAGAGGACAGCTGGTAAAACACAGTAAAACATGCTCATGAATGTTCTACCCCTCAACCAAGTCTCGCTCGTTCAGTCATCAACATTGCTCTCTCTTTCTCTCTGTCTCTCTCTCTCTCTCTCTGTCTCTCGCTCTCTCTCTTTCTCTCTCTGTCTCTCTCTCTCTCTCTCTCTCTCTCTCTCTCTCTCTCTCTCTCTCTCCCTCTCTTTCTGTTGTGTTTCTTTCTTCCTATGGTCTTGTTAAAGGCACCATCAACAACGTGCAGAATGCCATTGTTTCTGTAAACTAGTGAAACATAAAAGGACATAGTTTGCCTCCCCATTCTGTCACTAACGAAGTTAGGCTGAATTGCAACACCTTATAATGTCACATTTAGGAAGATCACCTGTGAGCTTTAGATCAGCCTGTTCTGTGCTGACCAGCGTCTGCTTGCCTGTTATTCACATGGGTGGATGATGGATAGAGGAACGGATGGATGCATCTCACCTGCCTCTGTCCTGTCCTGTCCACTATACAGTATGTCCTGCAGGGCAGAAATGCTTTTTCATCTCTCCCTCTCTCTCTCTCTCTCTCCATAAAAAGCTTTTATTTCATTGTCCTTCGTCTGAAGGAGGAGCCCCAAAACAAACAAAGCTTCCATTGTTCCAGTCTTTCAGTGACTAGATGATAATGCCCCCAGGGAGGGAGGACAGATGGAGGCTGCTGTCCACAATCTGAGGGTAACTGAAGGGTACCACTTTTAATGTGGAATACAAAACATTTTTATAATAACTAATTAATTTAATCAACAATTGATTAAGATTATATAGTTAGGGGAACATGTTAGTATATAATTTAATATATGCCTGTTAACAGACGCCGCCATATATTTTACGTACTGTCATGGCGTTGCAAGCGCCATGCTCTATCAACTGAGCTACGGAGGACAATTATTTTTAAGCTACTTCAAAAGACAGCTTCTCTCTCTCGCTCTCTCTCTCTCTCACTCTCTCTCTGTTTCCCTGGTCAGTACTGTAGTGTAGTCCACCTCTGCTGTCCAGAAAGATATCTCCAGTTATCCCAGGGAGAGATGCTACATTAATGGTAGCTGCAGTGCTAGCTAGTGGCTGGTCGGGCCCGCTGTGACCGTGGACGCACAACAGTGTGTGTTTGTGTGTTTGTGTGTGTGTGTGTGTGTGTGTGTGTGTGTGTGTGTGTGTGTGTGTGTGTGTGTGTGTGTGTGTGTGTGTGTGTGTGTGTGTGTGTGTGTGTGTTTGTGTGTGTGTGTGTGTGATCCCATTGTACTGCTGGCTATAGTCTATTGATATCTACCAGGAAGTTGATCTCATTGTACTACTGGCTATAGTCTATTGATATCTACCAGGAAGTTGATCCCATTGTACTACTGGCTATAGTCTATTGATATCTACCAGGAAGTTGATCCCATTGTACTACTGGCTATAGTCTATTGATATCTACCAGGAAGTTGATCCCATTGTACTGCTGGCTATAGTCTATTGATATCTACCAGGAAGTTGATCCCATTGTACTGCTGGCTATAGTCTATTGATATCTACCAGGAAGTTGATCCCATTGTACTACTGGCTATAGTCTATTGATATCTACCAGGAAGTTGATCCCATTGTACTGCTGGCTATAGTCTATTGATATCTACCAGGAAGTTGATCCCATTGTACTGCTGGCTATAGTCTATTGATATCTACCAGGAAGTTGATCCCATTGTACTGCTGGCTATAGTCTATTGATATCTACCAGGAAGTTGATCCCATTGTACTACTGGTTATAGTCTATTGATATAATTTTACCTGAAAGACTTTATCTGAATGTATTTATATATTTGGGAATAACAGTGTTCTAACCACAGAACTAGAATGATTGAATAACAGTGTTCTAACCACAGAACTAGAATGATTGAATAACAGTGTTCTAACCACAGAACTAGAATGATTGAATAACAGTGTTCTAACCACAGAACTAGAATGATTGAATAACAGTGTTCTAACCACAGAACTAGAATGATTGAATAACAGTGTTCTAACCACAGAACTAGAATGATTGAATAACAGTGTTCTAATCCTCTCTGGCCATAGAGTCATCCAGATGCCTAATGACCCTAATGTTTCTGAGTGTTGGCTAAATTCAATACCCTTGAATTAACTATTTGTAAAATAAGCGATATCTCAATCATTTGTTGGCTACTTATCAACTCTCTCCTATGGTTTAAAGTGAAATAGTTGAATTTAGTGGTATTTGGGATTTTAGGCTGTTTTGCAAGTGTACTGTAATTAGATATTTTATCCCACCAGAGGCACCTTGTAGGAAGCAATCAATCAATCAGACTAGTATGTCTTAGGGCTGGGCGATATGACCAACATCTTATATCACAAAAATGACCATGTAAAGGCCTATTTCTTATTACATTTGGAATAAAAGGTACTTACTGTGCAAATGTTAAATTAAGAATGTAACAAAATATAAAATATTAATGTATAAAATCTAAAAAGGTAAATAAAAAACACTTCAACTATAGTTGCAAACAAAATCAATATATAGGCCTAAAACGTGATTATGGTCTAAAATATCCAAACCAAACATATAATACTCTTTAATAGGAGTCAGGGGTTTGTTTTGAGCACTTGACTGTACTGTACCTTTTTGGGACTCATCCGTAGACTCTCTCCGTACTGTGTCACATGATTCTTGCGTATGTGGTAAAACAGGTTAGTGGTGTCGGGACCGGCCTGCGGCATATTTTGCAGAGGACGGTTTCTGGTCCGTGTCAGACTTTTCATACCCTAACCACGTCCATGCGACCGAAGTAGCCCCTCTTTTAGGTATGAGCTCCGTGTCTCTGTGCTCTGTGTCACCTTCACTCTCCTCCATGTTTGTTTGTGTTGCAAATTTCCTTCCACACACACGGCAAGTCTACAGAAGAGGGCTGTAGCTGATAATTATATCCATCTGGTTCCTTGACCATCAATTGTCATCTCTCCATCCCATTCTCCATGTTCCATGTGTCAGCATTGATCAGGTGGATGAGGATGTATAGGTCAGATTAGGGTCACAGATTGGTACGAGGTCGTTAAAGGGTCAGTACCACTTACAGAGTAGTCTCTTTGTATTCCCTTTCTGGGCAATTCAGGGGGTCAAGGGTCACTTCCCTATCATACACACACCAAGGGCCAGATTTACTAACCGTTTGCACCAGGTGCAGAAAAAAGGTAAATGCTTAGTGAATCTGGCCCATGTGTGATTGAGGTGGTTCAGTAATGAAGATCTGGCCCATGTGTAATTGAGGTGGTTCAGTGAGGAAGTTCTGGCCCATGTGTAATTGAGGTGGTTCAGTGAGGAAGAACTTGTGTTAGCTCCCAGAGTTTATGCCTTAATCACAAAAGGCTGACGTAGGCTTGTTGGGTGCAGACAATCTGGGTTCAAACGTAGGCTTGTTGGGTGCAGACAATCTGGGTTCAAACGTAGGCTTGTTGGGTGCAGACAATCTGGGTTCAAACGTAGGCTTGTTGGGTGCAGACAATCTGGGTTCAAACGTAGGCTTGTTGGGTGCAGACAATCTGGGTTCAAACGTAGGCTTGTTGGGTGCAGACAATCTGGGTTCAAAGCCAGTCAACCACACATTCATTTGAGTTCTGCCTGAGGAGACGAATGTTAAGATTCTAAGAGGAGCAGGATCTTTAGATTTCAAAAATAGTTGATATTCAGTTCATATTGCCATCAGTCAACAGTCAGTGTAACCTACTCTCTGTCAGGCTCTGGCCATAGGGAGGCCTTTGGTTCCTCTATTTAGCCATGGTCAGAGCCTGACAGATCTAGTATTCCTAGATCTATGTATGTTTTGTGTTTAAGCTGTGAGGACCCACACCTTTGTGTGGGTCATTATTCATTCGATGTCACTGGATGTACCAGGAGTGTCTAGTCCTAGTAAGTACACGTTCTTGTCTTGGTTGTATCGATATTAGTTTCAGTGAATAAACTATGTTCCAGTGCAACTCCGCAGCATCTTGTTCCCTCTACACCCTACTCCGTGACACTCTCCTCACAGATTTCAGCAACTGCCATTTCAAATGAACTGTAAAGGCCCGTAAACAGGCTTGGCTTTACCTCAGTAGACTAACACCGTCTGTGTCCCAAATGGCACCCTATTCTCTATGAGCCTTGGTTATAAGTAATGCACTATATCTGGAGTAGGGTACCATTTGGGACACACGTACAGTCTTGTGGTGCTCATTTCACTCCCCTTTCAATTGAACTGCAGCCTGCACACAGCTAATCCTCACCTACTATATATAATACACGCTGGGATAAACACAAAACACACACACAGCCTAGAACTACATTAGACTAGAGGACTGGATCTTAGACCAGCGAGACCACAGGGACTCTGAGTCAGGGAGAGATCATTGACGTATCCCTATCTACTACAGTACTGTCAGCAAACTGCCCACATCAGTTACTGTAGAGCAGGGGGACAGCCCCAGAGGAACACATCAGTTACTGTAGAGCAGGGGGACAGCCCCAGAGGAACACATCAGTTACTATAGAAGAGGGGGACAGCCCCAGAGGAACACATCAGTTACTGTAGAAGAGGGGGACAGCCCCAGAGGAACACATCAGTTACTATAGAAGAGGGGGACAGCCCCAGAGGAACACATCAGTTACTATAGAAGAGGGGGACAGCTCCAGAGGAACACATCAGTTACTATAGAAGAGGGGGACAGCCCCAGAGGAACACATCAGTTACTATAGAAGAGGGGGAGTGCCCCAGAGGAACACATCAGTTACTATAGAAGAGGGGGACAGCCCCAGAGGAACACATCAGTTACTATAGAAGAGGGGGACAGCCCCAGAGGAACACATCAGTTACTATAGAAGAGGGGGAGTGCCCCAGAGGAACACATCAGTTACTATAGAAGAGGGGGACAGCCCCAGAGGAACACATCAGTTACTGTAGAGCAGGGGGACAGCCCCAGAGGAACACATCAGTTACTATAGAAGAGGGGGACAGCCCCAGAGGAACACATCAGTTACTGTAGAGCAGGGGGACAGCCCCAGAGGAACACATCAGTTACTATAGAAGAGGGGGACAGCCCCAGAGGAACACATTAGTTACTGTAGAGCAGGGGGACAGCCCCAGAGGAACACATCAGTTACTATAGAAGAGGGGGACAGCCCCAGAGGAACACATCAGTTACTATAGAAGAGGGGGACAGCCCCAGAGGAACACATCAGTTACTATAGAAGAGGGGGACAGCCCCAGAGGAACACATTAGTTACTGTAGAGCAGGGGGACAGCCCCAGAGGAACACATCAGTTACTGTAGAAGAGGGGGACAGCCCCAGAGGAACACATCAGTTACTATAGAAGAGGGGGACAGCCCCAGAGGAACACATTAGTTACTGTAGAGCAGGGGGACAGCCCCAGAGGAACACATCAGTTACTATAGAAGAGGGGGACAGCCCCAGAGGAACACATCAGTTACTATAGAAGAGGGGGACAGCCCCAGAGGAACACATTAGTTACTGTAGAGCAGGGGGACAGCCCCAGAGGAACACATCAGTTACTATAGAAGAGGGGGACAGCCCCAGAGGAACACATTAGTTACTGTAGAGCAGGGGGACAGCCCCAGAGGAACACATCAGTTACTATAGAAGAGGGGGACAGCCCCAGAGGAACACATTAGTTACTGTAGAGCAGGGGGACAGCCCCAGAGGAACACATCAGTTACTATAGAAGAGGGGGACAGCCCCAGAGGAACACATCAGTTACTATAGAAGAGGGGGACAGCCCCAGAGGAACACATTAGTTACTGTAGAGCAGGGGGACAGCCCCAGAGGAACACATCAGTTACTATAGAAGAGGGGGACAGCCCCAGAGGAACACATCAGTTACTATAGAAGAGGGGGAGTGCCCCAGAGGAACACATCAGTTACTGTAGAGCAGGGGGACAGCCCCAGAGGAACACATCAGTTACTATAGAAGAGGGGGACAGCCCCAGAGGAACACATGAGTTACTGTAGAGCAGGGGGAGTGCCCCAGAGGAACACATCAGTTACTGTAGAGCAGGGGGACAGCCCCAGAGGAATGGACTGGTTAATGGAGCTCTGAGTCACAATACTGAAGAATGGGGGTTCTGGGGGATTCTGGTGGATTTTGTGGGATTGCTGGGCGTGCAGAGGGCTTTGCTGGGCCTTTGGGCAGTCCAAGCAGCTTTTACGCCAGGCAGATGTTACTCCAAGCAGCTTTTACTCCAAGCATCTCTCCATATCTATGCAGAGAGACCAACCCCTAACACCCCAATACTCCAAGCAGCAATATAGCCTCTAGTCTTCATAATTTGTCTACATGCCATAGTGTTGAGCACCAGACCCTTCCTCCCATATCAAATCAAATCAAGCTTTATTTATACAGCACAATGTGCTATACAAAAAAATAAACAATGAAATTAAAAGCTGAAATATTTACTACACAACAAACATAAGATAAATAACAAAAGAATGACAAACTGAACGACTGTCACGAACAGGTGTTGGGACAGACCAAGACGCTATACACTCAAATGACGAGTACAACGTGACTGGATATATGATGAAGCTAAACTATTATCCAAAACCAACGAGAAAATGAAAACACACTTACTATAACGGGACCTGCGACATATATAGATAACGACCCACACAAAGGTGTGGGACATACAAACATATGTAGGATCCCTAATTAGAGACAATGCAGTGCAGCTGCCTCTAATTAGGGATCCAACACCAAAACACCACACAGAGGCAGAAATAATAGACCTGTCAGAATCTGACCATGGATACATAGAGAAGCAAATAGGCTTCTCTATGGCCAGAGCCTGACAACGACCAAAAAGCACCCTGAGGAAAAGCAAAGCTAAAAATATGTGTTTTAAGATCTCTTTTAAATATGTCCACAGGTTCTCTGGCAGGCTACTCCAGAGGCTGGGGACATAGTAACTAAAGACTGCCTCTCCAGGTAAAAGGCCAGTGCCAGAGGACCTGAGGGACCTACTGGGTACATAACTTAAAAGCATATCTGACATGTATTGAGGTGCACAATCGTGGATTTATTTAAAAACCAATAGAAGAATCTTTAAATGAATTCTAAAACTCACAGGCAGCCAGTGCAGAGACCTTAACACAGGTGTAATGTGTGTTCTCCGTCTGGTCTTGGTCAGGACCCGTGCTGCAGCATTCTGTTTGTTTTGCAGTTGACCAATGGCTTTCTTGGGTAGACCAGACAGCATTACAGTAGTCTAGCCTGCTTGTAATAAAGTCTCTATATCAGCCTGAGAGAGAAGCTATTTTGGTCAAGTTCCTAATGTGTGATTCTAAATTTAGTTCAGAATGTAAAATAACACCTAGGTTTTATATCTGGTGTTTTATAACTATTGGCCGTGAATTACAATGTGTGGCCAGATTCTCTCTCTGTGATCTGGCTCCAACAATAAGTACCTCGGTCTTGTCTTGATTTAGCTGGACGAAGTTGTGAACCATCCAACTATTTAAATCAACATTACAGTCTAATCATTTATCCGTGGAGTTAAAATCTTCTGGTGACACAGAAATGTATAGTTGTGTATGGTCTGCATAGCAGTACAAATCAATGCGTCTTGAGTTGACATCATGTTATCCACCCACTTAACTCATTGGTTGAGTTGACATCATGTTATCCACCCACTTAACTCATTGGTTGAGTTGACATCATGTTATCCACCCACTTAACTCATTGGTTGAGTTGACATCATGTTATCCACCCACTTAACTCATTGGTTGAGTTGACATCATGTTATCCACCCACTTAACTCATTGGTTGAGTTGACATCATGTTATCCACCCACTTAACTCATTGGTTGAGTTGACATCATGTTATCCACCCACTTAACTCATTGGTTGAGTTGACATCATGTTATCCACCCACTTAACTCATTGGTTGAGTTGACATCATGTTATCCACCCACTTAACTCATTGGTTGAGTTGACATCATGTTATCCACCCACTTAACTCATTGGTTGAGTTGACATCATGTTATCCACCCACTTAACTCATTGGTTGAGTTGACATCATGTTATCCACCCACTTAACTCATTGGTTGCGTTGACATCATGTTATCCACCCACTTAACTCATTGGTTGCGTTGACATCATGTTATCCACCCACTTAACTCATTGGTTGAGTTGACATCATGTTATCCACCCACTTAACTCATTGGTTGAGTTGACATCATTTTATCCACCCACTTAACTCATTGGTTGCGTTGACATCATGTTATCCACCCACTTAACTCATTGGTTGAGTTGACATCATGTTATCCACCCACTTAACTCATTGGTTGAGTTGACATCATGTTATCCACCCACTTAACTCATTGGTTGAGTTGACATCATGTTATCCACCCACTTAACTCATTGGTTGAGTTGACATCATGTTATCCACCCACTTAACTCATTGGTTGAGTTGACATCATGTTATCCACCCACTTAACTCATTGGTTGAGTTGACATCATGTTATCCACCCACTTAACTCATTGGTTGAGTTGACATCATGTTATCCACCCACTTAACTCATTGGTTGAGTTGACATCATGTTATCCACCCACTTAACTCATTGGTTGAGTTGACATCATGTTATCCACCCACTTAACTCATTGGTTGAGTTGACATCATGTTATCCACCCACTTAACTCATTGGTTGCGTT
Organism: Thymallus thymallus; assembly: GCA_023634145.1. NCBI lineage: Eukaryota > Metazoa > Chordata > Actinopteri > Salmoniformes > Salmonidae > Thymallus > Thymallus thymallus. The sequence continues at coordinate 2,674,695 of CM042380.1, read as the reverse complement.
GACATCATGTTATCCACCCACTTAACTCATTGGTTGCGTTGACATCATGTTATCCACCCACTTAACTCATTGGTTGAGTTGACATCATGTTATCCACCCACTTAACTCATTGGTTGCGTTGACATCATGTTATCCACCCACTTAACTCATTGGTTGAGTTGACATCATGTTATCCACCCACTTAACTCATTGGTTGAGTTGACATCATGTTATCCACCCACTTAACTCATTGGTTGAGTTGACATCATGTTATCCACCCACTTAACTCATTGGTTGAGTTGACATCATGTTATCCACCCACTTAACTCATTGGTTGAGTTGACATCATGTTATCCACCCACTTAACTCATTGGTTGCGTTGACATCATGTTATCCACCCACTTAACTCATTGGTTGAGTTGACATCATGTTATCCACCCACTTAACTCATTGGTTGAGTTGACATCATGTTATCCACCCACTTAACTCATTGGTTGAGTTGACATCATGTTATCCACCCACTTAACTCATTGGTTGCGTTGACATCATGTTATCCACCCACTTAACTCATTGGTTGCGTTGACATCATGTTATCCACCCACTTAACTCATTGGTTGAGTTAACATCATGTTATCCACCCACTTAACTCATTGGTTGAGTTGACATCATGTTATCCACCCACTTAACTCATTGGTTGAGTTGACATCATGTTATCCACCCACTTAACTCATTGGTTGCGTTGACATCATGTTATCCACCCACTTAACTCATTGGTTGAGTTGACATCATGTTATCCACCCACTTAACTCATTGGTTGAGTTGACATCATGTTATCCACCCACTTAACTCATTGGTTGAGTTGACATCATGTTATCCACCCACTTAACTCATTGGTTGAGTTGACATCATGTTATCCACCCACTTAACTCATTGGTTGAGTTGACATCATGTTATCCACCCACTTAACTCATTGGTTGAGTTGACATCATGTTATCCACCCACTTAACTCATTGGTTGAGTTGACATCATGTTATCCACCCACTTAACTCATTGGTTGAGTTGACATCATGTTATCCACCCACTTAACTCATTGGTTGAGTTGACATCATGTTATCCACCCACTTAACTCATTGGTTGAGTTGACATCATGTTATCCACCCACTTAACTCATTGGTTGAGTTGACATCATGTTATCCACCCACTTAACTCATTGGTTGAGTTGACATCATGTTATCCACCCACTTAACTCATTGGTTGAGTTGACATCATGTTATCCACCCACTTAACTCATTGGTTGAGTTGACATCATGTTATCCACCCACTTAACTCATTGGTTGAGTTGACATCATGTTATCCACCCACTTAACTCATTGGTTGCGTTGACATCATGTTATCCACCCACTTAACTCATTGGTTGAGTTGACATCATGTTATCCACCCACTTAACTCATTGGTTGCGTTGACATCATGTTATCCACCCACTTAACTCATTGGTTGCGTTGACATCATGTTATCCACCCACTTAACTCATTGCTTGAGTTGACATCATGTTATCCACCCACTTAACTCATTGGTTGAGTTGACATCATGTTATCCACCCACTTAACTCATTGGTTGAGTTGACATCATGTTATCCACCCACTTAACTCATTGGTTGAGTTGACATCATGTTATCCACCCACTTAACTCATTGGTTGAGTTGACATCATGTTATCCACCCACTTAACTCATTGGTTGCGTTGACATCATGTTATCCACCCACTTAACTCATTGGTTGAGTTGACATCATGTTATCCACCCACTTAACTCATTGGTTGAGTTGACATCATGTTATCCACCCACTTAACTCATTGGTTGCGTTGACATCATGTTATCCACCCACTTAACTCATTGGTTGCGTTGACATCATGTTATCCACCCACTTAACTCATTGGTTGAGTTGACATCATGTTATCCACCCACTTAACTCATTGGTTGAGTTGACATCATGTTATCCACCCACTTAACTCATTGGTTGAGTTGACATCATGTTATCCACCCACTTAACTCATTGGTTGAGTTGACATCATGTTATCCACCCACTTAACTCATTGGTTGAGTTGACATCATGTTATCCACCCACTTAACTCATTGGTTGAGTTGACATCATGTTATCCACCCACTTAACTCATTGGTTGAGTTGACATCATGTTATCCACCCACTTAACTCATTGGTTGAGTTGACATCATGTTATCCACCCACTTAACTCATTGGTTGAGTTGACATCATGTTATCCACCCACTTAACTCATTGGTTGAGTTGACATCATGTTATCCACCCACTTAACTCATTGGTTGAGTTGACATCATGTTATCCACCCACTTAACTCATTGGTTGAGTTGACATCATGTTATCCACCCACTTAACTCATTGGTTGAGTTGACATCATGTTATCCACCCACTTAACTCATTGGTTGAGTTGACATCATGTTATCCACCCACTTAACTCATTGGTTGCGTTGACATCATGTTATCCACCCACTTAACTCATTGGTTGCGTTGACATCATGTTATCCACCCACTTAACTCATTGGTTGCGTTGACATCATGTTATCCACCCACTTAACTCATTGGTTGCGTTGACATCATGTTATCCACCCACTTAACTCATTGGTTGCGTTGACATCATGTTATCCACCCACTTAACTCATTGGTTGCGTTGACATCATGTTATCCACCCACTTAACTCATTGGTTGAGTTGACATCATGTTATCCACCCACTTAACTCATTGGTTGAGTTGACATCATGTTATCCACCCACTTAACTCATTGGTTGAGTTGACATCATGTTATCCACCCACTTAACTCATTGGTTGAGTTGACATCATGTTATCCACCCACTTAACTCATTGGTTGAGTTGACATCATGTTATCCACCCACTTAACTCATTGGTTGAGTTGACATCATGTTATCCACCCACTTAACTCATTGGTTGCGTCCGATGTGGCACCCTATTCACTATATAGTGCACTACTTTTGACCAGAGTGCTATGCATGGGCCCTGGTCCAAAGTCGTGCACTATATAGTGAATAGGGTGCCACAGCCAGTGTCTCAGAGGTTAGAGCTACTGTAGTGACCTCTGACTGGGACATATTCAACATGGACTGGGAGAAATACGGTTTGACCAACAACCTCTGACTGGGAAACGTTCAACATGGCCTGGGAGAAATACAGTTTGATAAACAACTTCTGTCTGGGAAACAGGGCCTGGGACCAACAATAACATTATTTGTATTGATTTGCTGTCCCTGTGTGTTGTGTGTGATGAGAAACAGCATCCCCCTCCAGCCTACTGCCCAAGTGTGTGTGTGTGTGTGTGTGTGTGTGTGTGTGAGAGAGAGAGAGAGAGAGAGAGAGAGAGAGAGAGAGAGAGAGGGGAGAGAGAGAGAGAGAGAGAGAGAGAGAGAGAGAGAGAGAGAGAGAGAGAGAGAGAGAGAGAGAGAGAAATACTGGCAATAAGTGCAGCATCAAAATTGGCAAGAAAATAACAGAATTCTTTAACCAGGGGCGGGGCCTTCGCCAGGGTTGCAATCTGAGCCATGCACTCTTCAATATTTACATAAACGAATTGGCAACTATTCTAGAAAAATCCTCAGCCCCTGGTGTTAGTCTCCACAATTCAGAGGTTAAATGCCTGCTCTTCACAGATGACCTGTGCCTGCTGCATGGCCTACAGCAGAGCCTGGACCTGCTAGAGAAGTACTGCCAGACCCGGGCCCTGACAGTAAACCCCAAAAATACTAAAATAATTATTTTCCAGAGAAGATCCAGATTTCAGGGAATTAGACCAAAGTTCTCAACTGGTAACACATATATAGAGTTCTGCACACAATACAATTACTTAGCTTTAAAAATAATCTCAACTGGACACTTTAATGATGCAGGGAATGAACTGAGAGAGAAAGCATGCAGGACATTCTACACCATTAAAAAATGCATTCAAATTGAAATACCTATTACAATTTGGCTAAAACTAATTGAATGTGTCATTGAACCAATTGCACTTCATGGCAGCGAGGTGTGGGGTCCACTTGCAAAACAAGATTTCACCCAATGGGACAAACACCCCATTGAAACCCTGCTAGCAGAGTTCTGTAAGATTCTCCTACATGTCCAGAGGAAAACTACAAACAATGCATGTAGGGCAGAATTAGGCAAATATCCACTAATAATAACAACTAAAAAAATTGAAATTAAGTTTTGGAAACATCTCAAATACAGTGACTCCCTATCATATCATTACCAAGCCCTGCAATACCAAGAACTGAGTCCCCTCATCCAGCTGGTCCTGGGGCTGAGTTCACAAACCTGTTCTACTAACACACTGAAGAACAGAGTCCCCTCATCCAGCTGGTCCTGGGGCTGAGTTCACAAACCTGTTCTACTAACACACTGAAGAACAGAGTCCCCTCATCCAGCTGGTCCTGGGGCTGAGTTCACAAACCTGTTCTACTAACACACTGAAGAACAGAGTCCCTTCATCCAGCTGGTCCTGGGGCTGAGTTCACAAACCTGTTCTACTAACACACTGAAGAACAGAGTCCCTTCATCCAGCTGGTCCTGGGGCTGAGTTCACAAACCTGTTCTACTAACACACTGAAGAACAGAGTCCCTTCATCCAGCTGGTCCTGGGGCTGAGTTCACAAACCTGTTCTACTAACACACTGAAGAACAGAGTCCCTTCATCCAGCTGGTCCTGGGGCTGAGTTCACAAACCTGTTCTACTAACACACTGAAGAACAGAGTACCTTCATCCAGCTGGTCCTGGGGCTGAGTTCACAAACCTGTTCTACTAACACACTGAAGAACAGAGTCCTTTCATCCAGCTGGTCCTGGGGCTGAGTTCACAAACCTGTTCTACTAACACACTGAAGGAGAGAGAGAGAGAGAGAGTCAGTGTGTTTTCTGGGGGTTAATATTGTATCACAATGTTTCTTTCAATGTCAAGCATTTATATTTGCAGTCATTGTACTTGTAAAGTATGTTTGACATACATTTGCATTTTGTGTGCAAGCTGTGAGAAAATACTTACTGTGCAAAGAAGAACAACTACCGGACAAGACTGTTTCCATTCAGGATCTACAGTGCAGTTTGGCTCTGAGCATCACTAAAGGTGACTACAGGGAATATTAAGGGAATTTGACTTCAACACATTCCTGATTGTTGCAATTTAGATAGGTTGATCCTAGACCAGTCCTGGGTTGACCAATACACAGGGCAGTGGTGCCGTGTTGTCTATAGACTGATCCTAGACCAGTCCTGGGTTGACCAATACACAGGGCAGTGGTGCCGTGTTGTCTATAGACTGATCCTAGACCAGTCCTGGGTTGACCAATACACAGGGCAGTGGTGCCGTATTGTCTATAGACTGATCCTAGACCAGTCCTGGGTTGACCAATACACAGGGCAGTGGTGCCGTGTTGTCTATAGGTTGATCCTAGACCAGTCCTGGGTTGACCAATACACAGGGCAGTGGTGCCGTGTTGTCTATAGACTGATCCTAGACCAGTCCTGGGTTGACCAATACACAGGGCAGTGGTGCCGTATTGTCTATAGACTGATCCTAGACCAGTCCTGGGTTGACCAATACACAGGGCAGTGGTGCCGTATTGTCTATAGACTGATCCTAGACCAGTCCTGGGTTGACCAATACACAGGGCAGTGGTGCCGTGTTGTCTATAGACTGATCCTAGACCAGTCCTGGGTTGACCAATACACAGGGCAGTGGTGCCGTGTTGTCTATAGACTGATCCTAGGTCATTCCTGGACTGACCAACACACCGAACTTGATCAACTTCAAAGGGCTACAAGCGGATGAATCATTCATTCAGATAAAGAAACAGACAGAATAGAGTTTTATCCTGCTTTTAATTAACAACATGACAGTAAGACCCAGATCAGCAACGAGAAGGAATAATTATTGTATTATTACTGAATATTTCATAGCTATCTGTTACAACACTATCTGTCCCCTAACATGAATTAGAATATTTAATGTGTTAAACTGCTTTTGACATCTTATCATTTTACAAGCCTGTGTAACACCATCGATGATCAGAGTTATTGGACGGTGTTATGGTGGTGATCAGAGTTATTGGACAGTGTTATGGTGGTGATCAGAGTTATAGATAGATAGATAGATAGATAGATAGGTACTTTATTGATCCCCCGGGGGGGAAATTTCATTATCAAGCAGCTACAACAAAAACACAGGGCAGGTGCAAAATGCCACAACGAAAGTACACAAAAGACAGATACACGGTACATGATACATAGAGCGGCAGTATGAAAAAGTATAGAAATACAAGATATCTGGAGTGCAAAAAAAAGCTATAAAAGGACATTGCATAGTATGAGTGGTTGGCTGAATATGTACACTATACATTGGTGGATGTTGGATGGTTAACTATACTATACAGGTTGATGGCAGAGAAATACTTCAGTAGCTAATGCGTATGATATGAGCGAGGGTAATAATAGTTTACTTAATAGACAGACTGGGTAAATGAACAGGTAGGTGAAAATTTTGCATGGTTAAATTAGCTGTACAGTGTGGTATACAGTTATATTTACAGATAAGTGAATACTTGCATGTTTACACAAACTGTACAGGTAAATGACAGGAAGAGATACTTTAATAGCTAAATGTGTGTATGATATCATTGGGGTAATAATAGTAATTCCCTTAAAATACAGTCCTTAGTGCGCAGGGTTTAATTACAGACAACTGCACTTATTGCACATTTGATATACTAAAAGCAATGAGAAAAGGTGCAACTGGCAGGATACTAATATGCATTCCCGAGTGAATGCCTAGGTCCAATAATTACTTACAATATTGCATGTGACATAATATAACAACTGTACATGGGTATGTATATACAGACCTGTATGAATAAGTAGGTCCTGAGTGGATGAGTGCTGACGGAACAGAGTTACTCACGGATGGATGCATAATTGTTAAACTAGGTCCTAGCACCCCAACAGTTCCAGATCTATGTTGCCGACGGCACGGCACCCCGGTGAGGCATTATATAGTCTCATAGCCGCCGGCAGGAAGGACCTCCTGTAGCGCTCTCTGGCACACCGTGGTGGGATCAGTCTGTGACTGAAAGAGCTCCTCTGCGTCATAACCATAGCGTGCAGAGGGTGGGTGACGTTGTCCATGATGGCCAGCAGTTTGGCCAGGATCCGTCTCTCCGCCACCTCCTCTAGAGTGTCAAGGCTCATCCCCAGGACAGAGCTAGCCTTCCTGATCAGCTTATTTACCCGAGAAGCATCACCGGCTTTGATGTTTGCTCCCCAGCACACCACTGCAAAAAAGATGGCACTGGCCACCACAGACTGGTAGAAGGTATGCAGTAGTTTACTGCACACGTTGAAGGACCTGAGCCTCCTCAGAAAGTAGAGTCGGCTCTGGCCCTTTTTGTACAGGGCCCCGGTGTTACCAGCCCATTCCAGTCTGTTGTCCATATGGACACCCAAGAACTTGTATGACTCAACCATTTCCACATCCATCCCCTTTATAGGGACTGCAGTCAGTTGTGCCTTGGTTCTCCTGAAGTCCACCACCATCTCCTTAGTTTTGCTGATGTTGAGCTGAAGGTGGTTCTGCTCACACCACAACACAAAGTCACTGATTGTGCTCCTGTACTCCTCCTCCTGCCCACCCCTGATGCACCCTACAATAGCAGAGTCATCCGAGAACTTCTGTAGGTGGCATGTTTCAGAGTTATATCTGAAGTCTGAGGTGTAGAGGGTGAACAGGAAGGGGGACAGGACCGTACCCTGGGGGGCCCCTGTGTTGCTAACTGCCCGTTCTGACACACAGCTCTGTAGTCGCACAAATTGTGGCCTACCGGTCAGGTAGTCCGTGACCCAGGAGACTAAGGGTCCTTCCACTTTCATCCTCCTCATCTTCTCACCCAGTAGCAGGGGCTGAATGGTATTGAAGGCACTGGAGAAGTCAAAAAACATGACCCTCACAGTGCAACCTGCGTTGTCCAGGTGAGAGTAGGCCCTCTGCAGAAGGTAGATGATTGCATCATCCACCCCGATGTTGCGCTGGTATGCAAACTGCAGGGGGTCCATTATTGGACAGTGTTATGGTGGTGATCAGAGGTATTGGACAGTGTTATGGTGGTGATCAGAGTTATTGGACAGTGTTATGGTGGTGATCAGAGTTATTGGACGGTGTTATGGTGGTGATCAGAGTTATTGGACAGTGTTATGGTGGTGATCAGAGTTATTGGACAGTGTTATGGTGGTGATCAGAGTTATTAGACAGTGTTATGGTGGTGATCAGAGGTATTAGACAGTGTTATGGTGGTGATCAGAGTTATTGGACAGTGTTATGGTGGTAATCAGAGTTATTGGACAGTGTTATGGTGGTGATCAGAGTTATTAGACAGTGTTATGGTGGTGATAAGAGTTATTGGACAGTGTTATGGTGGTGATCAGAGTTATTAGACAATGTTATGGTGGTGATCAGAGTTATTGGACAGTGTTATGGTGGTGATCAGAGGTATTAGACAGTGTTATGGTGGTGATCAGAGGTATTAGACAGTGTTATGGTGGTGATCAGAGGTATTGGACAGTGTTATGGTGGTGGTGATCAGAGTTATTAGACAATGTTATGGTGGTGATCAGAGTTATTGGACAGTGTTATGGTGGTGGTGATCAGAGTTATTAGACAGTGTTATGGTGGTGGTGATCAGAGGTATTGGACAGTGTTATGGTGGTGGTGATCAGAGTTATTGGACAGTGTTATGGTGGTGATCAGAGGTATTGGACAGTGTTATGGTGGTGATCAGCGTTATTAGACAGTGTTATGGTGGTGGTGATCAGAGGTATTGGACAGTGTAATGGTGGTGGTGATCAGAGTTATTGGACAGTGTTATGGTGGTGATCAGAGGTATTAGACAGTGTTATTGTGGTGATCAGAGGTATTGGACAGTGTTATGGTGGTGGTGATCAGAGGTATTAGACAGCGTTATGTTGGTGATCAGAGGTATTAGACAGTGTTATGGTGGTGATCAGAGGTATTGTATAGTGTTATGGTGGTAATCAGAGTTATCTGACAGTGTTATGGTGGTAATCAGAGGTATTAGACAGTGTTATGGTGGTGATCAGAGGTATTAGACAGTGTTATGGTGGTGGTGATCAGAGTTATTGGACAGTGTTATGGTGGTGATTAGAGGTATTGGACAGTGTTATGGTGGTGATCAGAGTTATTGGACAGTGTTTTGGTGGTGATCAGAGTTATTAGACAGTGTTATGGTGGTGATCAGAGTTATTGTATAGTGTTATGGTGGTGATCAGAGGTATTGGACAGTGTTATGGTGGTGCTGATCAGAGGTATTAGACAGTGTTATGGGGGTGATCAGAGTTATTGGACAGTGTTATGGTGGTGGTGATCAGAGTTATTGGACAGTGTTATGGTGGTACTCAGAGTTATTGGACAGTGTTATGGTGGTGATCAGAGTTATTAGACAGTGTTATGGTGGTGATAAGAGTTATTGGACAGTGTTATGGTGGTGATCAGAGGTATTAGACAGTGTTATGGTGGTGGTGATCAGAGTTATTGGACAGTGTTATGGTGGTGATCAGAGTTATTGGACAGTGTTATGGTGGTAATCAGAGTTATTGGACAGTGTTATGGTGGTGATCAGAGTTATTAGACAGTGTTATGGTGGTGATAAGAGTTATTGGACAGTGTTATGGTGGTGATCAGAGTTATTAGACAATGTTATGGTGGTGATCAGAGTTATTGGACAGTGTTATGGTGGTGATCAGAGGTATTAGACAGTGTTATGGTGGTGATCAGAGGTATTAGACAGTGTTATGGTGGTGATCAGAGGTATTGGACAGTGTTATGGTGGTGGTGATCAGAGTTATTAGACAATGTTATGGTGGTGATCAGAGTTATTGGACAGTGTTATGGTGGTGGTGATCAGAGTTATTAGACAGTGTTATGGTGGTGGTGGTGATCAGAGGTATTGGACAGTGTTATGGTGGTGGTGATCAGAGTTATTGGACAGTGTTATGATGGTGATCAGAGGTATTGGACAGTGTTATGGTGGTGATCAGAGTTATTAGACAGTGTTATGGTGGTGGTGATCAGAGGTATTGGACAGTGTTATGGTGGTGGTGATCAGAGTTATTGGACAGTGTTATGGTGGTGATCAGAGGTATTAGACAGTGTTATTGTGGTGATCAGAGGTATTGGACAGTGTTATGGTGGTGGTGATCAGAGGTATTGGACAGCGTTATGGTGGTGATCAGAGGTATTAGACAGTGTTATGGTGGTGATCAGAGGTATTGGACAGTGTTATGGTGGTAATCAGAGTTATCTGACAGTGTTATGGTGGTAATCAGAGGTATTAGACAGTGTTATGGTGGTGACCAGAGGTATTAGACAGTGTTATGGTGGTGGTGATCAGAGTTATTGGACAGTGTTATGGTGGTGATTAGAGGTATTGGACAGTGTTATGGTGGTGATCAGAGTTATTGGACAGTGTTATGGTGGTGATCAGAGTTATTAGACAGTGTTATGGTGGTGATCAGAGTTATTGTATAGTGTTATGGTGGTGATCAGAGGTATTGGACAGTGTTATGGTGGTGGTGATCAGAGGTATTAGACAGTGTTATGGGGGTGATCAGAGTTATTGGACAGTGTTATGGTGGTGGTGATCAGAGGTATTAGACAGTGTTATGGTGGTGATCAGAGTTATTGGACAGTGTTATGGTGTTGATCAGAGGTATTAGACAGTGTTATGGTGGTGATCAGAGTTATTGGACAGTGTTATGGTGGTAATCAGAGGTATTGGACAGTGTTATGGTGGTGGTGATCAGAGTTATTAGACAATGTTATGGTGGTGATCAGAGGTATTAGACAGTGTTATGGGGGTGATCAGAGTTATTGGACAGTGTTATGGGGGTGATCAGAGTTATTGGACAGTGTTATGGTGGTGGTGATCAGAGGTATTAGACAGTGTTATGGTGGTGATCAGAGTTATTAGACAGTGTTATGGTGGTGATAAGAGTTATTGGACAGTGTTATGGTGGTGATCAGAGTTATTAGACAATGTTATGGTGGTGATCAGAGTTATTGGACAGTGTTATGGTGGTGATCAGAGGTATTAGACAGTGTTATGGTGGTGATCAGAGGTATTAGACAGTGTTATGGTGGTGATCAGAGGTATTGGACAGTGTTATGGTGGTGGTGATCAGAGTTATTAGACAATGTTATGGTGGTGATCAGAGTTATTGGACAGTGTTATGGTGGTGGTGATCAGAGTTATTAGACAGTGTTATGGTGGTGGTGATCAGAGGTATTGGACAGTGTTATGGTGGTGGTGATCAGAGTTATTGGACAGTGTTATGGTGGTAATCAGAGGTATTAGACAGTGTTATGGTGGTGATCAGAGGTATTAGACAGTGTTATGGTGGTGGTGATCAGAGTTATTGGACAGTGTTATGGTGGTGATTATAGGTATTGGACAGTGTTATGGTGGTGATCAGAGTTATTGGACAGTGTTATGGTGGTGATCAGAGTTATTAGACAGTGTTATGGTGGTGATCAGAGTTATTGTATAGTGTTATGGTGGTGATCAGAGGTATTGGACAGTGTTATGGTGGTGGTGATCAGAGGTATTAGACAGTGTTATGGGGGTGATCAGAGTTATTGGACAGTGTTATGGTGGTGGTGATCAGAGGTATTAGACAGTGTTATGGTGGTGATCAGAGTTATTGGACAGTGTTATGGTGTTGATCAGAGTTATTAGACAGTGTTATGGTTGTGATCAGAGTTATTGGACAGTGTTATGGTGGTAATCAGAGGTATTGGACAGTGTTATGGTGGTGGTGATCAGAGTTATTAGACAATGTTATGGTGGTGATCAGAGGTATTAGACAGTGTTATGGGGGTGATCAGAGTTATTGGATAGTGTTATGGGGGTGATCAGAGTTATTGGACAGTGTTATGGTGGTGGTGATCAGAGGTATTAGACAGTGTTATGGTGGTGATCAGAGTTATTAGACAGTGTTATGGTGGTGATAAGAGTTATTGGACAGTGTTATGGTGGTGATCAGAGTTATTAGACAATGTTATGGTGGTGATCAGAGTTATTGGACAGTGTTATGGTGGTGATCAGAGGTATTAGACAGTGTTATGGTGGTGATCAGAGGTATTAGACAGTGTTATGGTGGTGATCAGAGGTATTGGACAGTGTTATGGTGGTGGTGATCAGAGTTATTAGATAATGTTATGGTGGTGATCAGAGTTATTGGACAGTATTATGGTGGTGGTGATCAGAGTTATTAGACAGTGTTATGGTGGTGGTGATCAGAGGTATTGGACAGTGTTATGGTGGTGGTGATCAGAGTTATTGGACAGTGTTATGGTGGTGATCAGAGGTATTGGACAGTGTTATGGTGGTGATCAGAGTTATTAGACAGTGTTATGGTGGTGGTGATCAGAGGTATTGGACAGTGTTATGGTGGTGGTGATCAGAGTTATTGGACAGTGTTATGGTGGTGATTAGAGGTATTGGACAGTGTTATGGTGGTGATCAGAGTTATTGGACAGTGTTATGGTGGTGATCAGAGTTATTAGACAGTGTTATGGTGGTGATCAGAGTTATTGTATAGTGTTATGGTGGTGATCAGAGGTATTGGACAGTGTTATGGTGGTGGTGATCAGAGGTATTAGACAGTGTTATGGGGGTGATCAGAGTTATTGGACAGTGTTATGGTGGTGGTGATCAGAGGTATTAGACAGTGTTATGGTGGTGATCAGAGTTATTGGACAGTGTTATGGTGTTGATCAGAGGTATTAGACAGTGTTATGGTGGTGATCAGAGTTATTGGACAGTGTTATGGTGGTAATCAGAGGTATTGGACAGTGTTATGGTGGTGGTGATCAGAGTTATTAGACAATGTTATGGTGGTGATCAGAGGTATTAGACAGTGTTATGGGGGTGATCAGAGTTATTGGACAGTGTTATGGGGGTGATCAGAGTTATTGGACAGTGTTATGGTGGTGGTGATCAGAGGTATTAGACAGTGTTATGGTGGTGATCAGAGTTATTAGACAGTGTTATGGTGGTGATAAGAGTTATTGGACAGTGTTATGGTGGTGATCAGAGTTATTAGACAATGTTATGGTGGTGATCAGAGTTATTGGACAGTGTTATGGTGGTGATCAGAGGTATTAGACAGTGTTATGGTGGTGATCAGAGGTATTAGACAGTGTTATGGTGGTGATCAGAGGTATTGGACAGTGTTATGGTGGTGGTGATCAGAGTTATTAGACAATGTTATGGTGGTGATCAGAGTTATTGGACAGTGTTATGGTGGTGGTGATCAGAGTTATTAGACAGTGTTATGGTGGTGGTGATCAGAGGTATTGGACAGTGTTATGGTGGTGGTGATCAGAGTTATTGGACAGTGTTATGGTGGTAATCAGAGGTATTAGACAGTGTTATGGTGGTGATCAGAGGTATTAGACAGTGTTATGGTGGTGGTGATCAGAGTTATTGGACAGTGTTATGGTGGTGATTAGAGGTATTGGACAGTGTTATGGTGGTGATCAGAGTTATTGGACAGTGTTATGGTGGTGATCAGAGTTATTAGACAGTGTTATGGTGGTGATCAGAGTTATTGTATAGTGTTATGGTGGTGATCAGAGGTATTGGACAGTGTTATGGTGGTGGTGATCAGAGGTATTAGACAGTGTTATGGGGGTGATCAGAGTTATTGGACAGTGTTATGGTGGTGGTGATCAGAGGTATTAGACAGTGTTATGGTGGTGATCAGAGTTATTGGACAGTGTTATGGTGTTGATCAGAGGTATTAGACAGTGTTATGGTTGTGATCAGAGTTATTGGACAGTGTTATGGTGGTAATCAGAGGTATTGGACAGTGTTATGGTGGTGGTGATCAGAGTTATTAGACAATGTTATGGTGGTGATCAGAGGTATTAGACAGTGTTATGGGGGTGATCAGAGTTATTGGATAGTGTTATGGGGGTGATCAGAGTTATTGGACAGTGTTATGGTGGTGGTGATCAGAGGTATTAGACAGTGTTATGGTGGTGATCAGAGTTATTAGACAGTGTTATGGTGGTGATAAGAGTTATTGGACAGTGTTATGGTGGTGATCAGAGTTATTAGACAATGTTATGGTGGTGATCAGAGTTATTGGACAGTGTTATGGTGGTGATCAGAGGTATTAGACAGTGTTATGGTGGTGATCAGAGGTATTAGACAGTGTTATGGTGGTGATCAGAGGTATTGGACAGTGTTATGGTGGTGGTGATCAGAGTTATTAGATAATGTTATGGTGGTGATCAGAGTTATTGGACAGTGTTATGGTGGTGGTGATCAGAGTTTTTGGACAGTGTTATGGTGGTGATCAGAGGTATTGGACAGTGTTATGGTGGTGATCAGAGTTATTAGACAGTGTTATATTGGTGGTGATCAGAGGTATTGGACAGTGTTATGGTGGTGGTGATCAGAGTTATTGGACAGTGTTATGGTGGTGATCAGAGGTATTAGACAGTGTTATTGTGGTGATCAGAGGTATTGGACAGTGTTATGGTGGTGGTGATCAGAGGTATTAGACAGCGTTATGGTGGTGATCAGAGGTATTAGACAGTGTTATGGTGGTGATCAGAGGTATTGGACAGTGTTATGGTGGTAATCAGAGTTATCTGACAGTGTTATGGTGGTAATCAGAGGTATTAGACAGTGTTATGGTGGTGATCAGAGGTATTAGACAGTGTTATGGTGGTGGTGATCAGAGTTATTGGACAGTGTTATGGTGGTGATTAGAGGTATTGGACAGTGTTATGGTGGTGATCAGAGTTATTGGACAGTGTTATTGTGGTGATCAGAGTTATTAGACAGTGTTATGGTGGTGATCAGAGTTATTGTATAGTGTTATGGTGGTGATCAGAGGTATTGGACAGTGTTATGGTGGTGGTGATCAGAGGTATTAGACAGTGTTATGGGGGTGATCAGAGTTATTGGACAGTGTTATGGTGGTGGTGATCAGAGGTATTAGACAGTGTTATGGTGGTGATCAGAGTTATTGGACAGTGTTATGGTGTTGATCAGAGGTATTAGACAGTGTTATGGTGGTGATCAGAGTTATTGGACAGTGTTATGGTGGTAATCAGAGGTATTGGACAGTGTTATGGTGGTGGTGATCAGAGTTATTAGACAATGTTATGGTGGTGATCAGAGGTATTAGACAGTGTTATGGGGGTGATCAGAGTTATTGGACAGTGTTATGGGGGTGATCAGAGTTATTGGACAGTGTTATGGTGGTGGTGATCAGAGGTATTAGACAGTGTTATGGTGGTGATCAGAGTTATTGGACAGTGTTATGGTGGTAATCAGAGGTATTAGACAGTGTTATGGTGGTGATCAGAGTTATTGGACAGTGTTATGGTGGTAATCAGAGGTATTAGACAATGTTATGGTGGTGATCAGAGGTATTGGACAGTGTTATGGTGGTGATCAGAGTTATTGGACAGTGTTATGGTGGTGATCAGAGGTATTAGACAGTTTTATGGTGGTGATCAGAGTTATTGGACAGTGTTATGGTGGTGATCAGAGTTATTGGACAGTGTTATGGTGGTGGTGATGATCAGTTATTGTATGGTGACAGTACAGAGTGAATACTGCTGAGTCTCTGTCAGGTTTAGTCGACCACTGGTGACATTACAGAGTGAATACTGCTGACGCTCTGTCAGGTTTAGTCGACCACTGATATACTCTGTTGCTGATGTGTGTGTTGGGGTCCCTGCAGTCCCTTACTTATGTTTGTACGGTTGTGTATGTCATTGCTCGGGTGTGTTTGCACATCGTTGTGTGTTCTGCGTACACGTGCATGTCAGTGTGCTGTACAGCAGGTTAGTGAGTGAGCCTCTTTCTGTTTTCCACAGGCATTACGTGTTCAGTCTGTTCATCTCCATCCCTGCAACCTCCAGGGGATCGTTAAGGACTCATACCTCCAGTTCAACCCCATTCCAGTCACAAACCTTAGCAGTCTCATCACAAGGTAAGCTTCCTTTACATTACAGAACTGTTACATTATACAACTGTTATAAAACACTATACAACTGTTATAAAACACTATACAACTGTTATAAAACACTAACTGTTATAAAACACTATACAACTGTTATAAAACACTAACTGTTATAAAACACTATACAACTGTTATAAAACACTATACAACTGTTATAAAACACTATACAACTGTTATAAAACACTAACTGTTATAAAACACTATACAGTTATAACAGTTGTATGGAGTGTTGTGGTGTCTCTCTCTATGTAGTGTTGTGGTGTCTCTCTTTATGTAGTGTTGTCTCTCTTTATGTAGTGTTGTGGTGTCTCTCTTTATGTAGTGTTGTGGTGTCTCTCTTTATGTAGTGTTGTCTCTCTTTATGTAGTGTTGTGGTGTCTCTCTTTATGTAGTGTTGTGGTGTCTCTCTTTATGTAGTGTTGTCTCTCTTTATGTAGTGTTGTGGTGTCTCTCTTTATGTAGTGTTGTGGTGTCTCTCTTTATGTAGTGTTGTGGTGTCTCTCTTTATGTAGTGTTGTGGCGTCTCTCTTTATGTAGTGTTGTGGTGTCTCTCTTTATGTAGTGTTGTTTTGTCTCTCTTTATGTAGTGTTGTTTTGTCTCTCTTTATGTAGTGTTGTTTTATCTCTCTTTATGTAGTGTTGTGGTGTCTCTCTTTATGTAGTGTTGTTTTGTCTCTCTTTATGTAGTGTTGTGGTGTCTCTCTTTATGTAGTGTTGTGGTGTCTCTCTTTATGTAGTTTTGTGGTAATCAGAGGTGTGTGTGTGTGTGTGTGTGTGTGTGTGTGTGTGTGTGTGTGTGTGTGTGTGTGTGTGTGTGTTTAGATGTGTGTGTGTGCGTGCGTGTGTGTGCTAGCACCGTGGCTGACTTTATTACCTGTTCTAATCAGGGCTAGCACCGTGGCTGAGTTTATTACCTGTTCTACTCAGGGCTAGCACCGTGGCTGAGTTTATTACCTGTTCTACTCAGGGCTGACACCGTGGCTGAGTTTATAACCTGTTCTACTCAGGGCTAGCACCGTGGCTGAGTTTATAACCTGTTCTACTCAGAGCTAGCACCGTGGCTGAGTTTATACCTGTTCTACTCAGGGCTAGCACCGTGGCTGAGTTAATAACCTGTTCTACTCAGGGCTAGCACCGTGGCTGAGTTTATAACCTATTCTACTCAGGGCTAGCACC
>CM042380.1:2629899-2652399 GCA_023634145.1 Thymallus thymallus | reverse complement strand
GTATTCATTCAGAGGGGTTAAGGTTATGGGTATGGTTTGGGTATTCATTCAGAGGGGTTAAGGTTATGGGTATGGTTTGGGTATTCATTCAGAGGGGTTAAGGTTATGGGTATGGTTTGGGTATTCATTCAGAGGGGTTAAGGTTATGGGTATGGTTTGGGTATTCATTCAGAGGGGTTAAGGTTATGGGTATGGTTTGGGTATTCATTCAGAGGGGTTAAGGTTATGGGTATGGTTTGGGTATTCATTCAGAGGGGTTAAGGTTATGGGTATGGTTTGGGTATTCATTCAGAGGGGTTAAGGTTATGGGTATGGTTTGGGTATTCATTCAGAGGGGTTAAGGTTATGGGTATGGTTTGGGTATTCATTCAGAGGGGTTAAGGTTATGGGTATGGTTTGGGTATTCATTCAGAGGGGTTAAGGTTATGGGTATGGTTTGGGTATTCATTCAGAGGGGTTAAGGTTATGGGTATGGTTTGGGTATTCATTCAGAGGGGTTAAGGTTATGGGTATGGTTTGGGTATTCATTCAGAGGGGTTAAGGTTATGGGTATGGTTTGGGTATTCATTCAGAGGGGTTAAGGTTATGGGTATGGTTTGGGTATTCATTCAGAGGGGTTAAGGTTATGGGTATGGTTTGGGTATTCATTCAGAGGGGTTAAGGTTATGGGTATGGTTTGGGTATTCATTCAGAGGGGTTAAGGTTATGGGTATGGTTTGGGTATTCATTCAGAGGGGTTAAGGTTATGGGTATGGTTTGGGTATTCATTCAGAGGGGTTAAGGTTATGGGTATGGTTTGGGTATTAATTCAGAGGGGTTAAGGTTATGGGTATGGTTTGGGTATTCATTCAGAGGGGTTAAGGTTATGGGTATGGTTTGGGTATTCATTCAGAGGGGTTAAGGTTAGGGTATGGTTTGGGTATTCATTCAGAGGGGTTAAGGTTATGGGTATGGTTTGGGTATTCATTCAGAGGGGTTAAGGTTATGGGTATGGTTTGGGTATTCATTCAGAGGGGTTAAGGTTATGGGTATGGTTTGGGTATTCATTCAGAGGGGTTAAGGTTATGGGTATGGTTTGGGTATTCATTCAGAGGGGTTAAGGTTATGGGTATGGTTTGGGTATTCATTCAGAGGGGTTAAGGTTATGGGTATGGTTTGGGTATTCATTCAGAGGGGTTAAGGTTATGGGTATGGTTTGGGTATTCATTCAGAGGGGTTAAGGTTATGGGTATGGTTTGGGTATTCATTCAGAGGGGTTAAGGTTATGGGTATGGTTTGGGTATTCATTCAGAGGGGTTAAGGTTATGGGTATGGTTTGGGTATTCATTCAGAGGGGTTAAGGTTATGGGTATGGTTTGGGTATTCATTCAGAGGGGTTAAGGTTATGGGTATGGTTTGGGTATTCATTCAGAGGGGTTAAGGTTATGGGTATGGTTTGGGTATTCATTCAGAGGGGTTAAGGTTAGGGTATGGTTTGGGTATTCATTCAGAGGGGTTAAGGTTATGGGTATGGTTTGGGTATTCATTCAGAGGGGTTAAGGTTATGGGTATGGTTTGGGTATTCATTCAGAGGGGTTAAGGTTATGGGTATGGTTTGGGTATTCATTCAGAGGGGTTAAGGTTATGGGTATGGTTTGGGTATTCATTCAGAGGGGTTAAGGTTATGGGTATGGTTTGGGTATTCATTCAGAGGGGTTAAGGTTATGGGTATGGTTTGGGTATTCATTCAGAGGGGTTAAGGTTATGGGTATGGTTTGGGTATTCATTCAGAGGGGTTAAGGTTATGGGTATGGTTTGGGTATTCATTCAGAGGGGTTAAGGTTATGGGTATGGTTTGGGTATTCATTCAGAGGGGTTAAGGTTAGGGTATGGTTTGGGTATTCATTCAGAGGGGTTAAGGTTATGGGTATGGTTTGGGTATTCATTCAGAGGGGTTAAGGTTATGGGTATGGTTTGGGTATTCATTCAGAGGGGTTAAGGTTAGGGTTAGAGCATCATGAGCTGCAGTGACACAGTGGTCTAAGCAGCTCGCTCTGGCTCCGAGCCAGCCATTAGAAGGAGAGGGTTGGAGTTGGAGTTAGTTAGGGTTAGATTTAGAGTTAGAGTTAGTTAGAGTTAGTTAGAGTTAGTTAGAGTTAGTTAGAGTTAGTTAGAGTTAGGGTTAGAGTTAGTTAGAGTTAGTTAGAGTTAGTTAGAGTTAGATAGAGTTAGATAGGGTTAGAGTTAGGGATAGGGTTAGAGTTAAGGATAGGGTTAGAGCTAGAGTTAGAGTTAGGGTTAGAGTTAGAGTTAGAGTTAGTTAGGGTTAGTTAGAGTTAGATAGAGTTAGGGTTAGAGTTAGAGTTAGAGTTAGTTAGGGTTAGAGTACGAGTTAGTTAGAGTTAGAGTTAGAGTAAGAGTTAGTTAGAGTTAGAGTTAGTTAGAGTTAGAATTAGAGTAAGAGTTAGTTAGGGTTAGAGTTAGAGTTAGTTGGGGTTAGAGTTAGAGTTAGTTAGGGTTAGAGTTAGAGTTAGTTAGAGTAAGAGTTAGTTAGAGTTAGAGTAAGAGTTAGTTAGAGTTAGAGTTAGTTAGAGTTAGAGTTAGAATTAGTTAGAGTTAGAGTTAGTTAGAGTTAGAGTTAGTTAGAGTTAGTTAGAGTTAGTTAGAGTTAGTTAGAGTTAGTTAGAGTTAGTTAGAGTTAGAGTTAGAGTTAGTTAGAGTTAGAGTTAGAGTAAGAGTTAGTTAGGGTTAGAGTTAGTTAGAGTTAGAGTTAGAGTAAGAGTTAGTTAGGGTTAGAGTTAGTTAGAGTTAGAGTAAGAGTTAGTTAGGGTTAGAGTTAGTTAGAGTTAGAGTTAGAATTAGTTAGAGTTAGAGCTAGTTAGAGTTAGAGTTAGAGTTAGTTAGAGTTAGAGTTAGAGCTAGTTAGAGTTAGAGTTAGAGTTAGTTAGAGTTAGAGTTAGAATTAGTTAGAGTTAGAGTTAGTTAGAGTTAGAGTTAGTTAGAGTTAGTTAGAGTTAGTTAGAGTTAGTTAGAGTTAGTTAGAGTTAGTTAGAGTTAGAGTTAGAGTTAGTTAGAGTTAGAGTTAGAGTAAGAGTTAGTTAGGGTTAGAGTTAGTTAGAGTTAGAGTTAGAGTAAGAGTTAGTTAGGGTTAGAGTTAGTTAGAGTTAGAGTAAGAGTTAGTTAGGGTTAGAGTTAGTTAGAGTTAGAGTTAGAATTAGTTAGAGTTAGAGCTAGTTAGAGTTAGAGTTAGAGTTAGTTAGAGTTAGAGTTAGAGCTAGTTAGAGTTAGTTAGAGTTAGTTAGAGTTAGTTAGAGTTAGTTAGAGTTAGAGTAAGAGTTAGTTAGGGTTAGAGTTAGAGTTAGAGTTAGTTGGGGTTAGAGTAAGAGTTAGTTAGGGTTAGAGTTAGTTAGAGTTAGAGTAAGAGTTAGTTAGGGTTAGAGTTTGGGTTAGAGTTTGGGTTAGGGTTATTGCCAGCCATCAGAATGAAGGAGAGGGCTAAAGGTTTACTCCCTGGCAGTCTGAGCTCAGGTGGAAATCAGACAGCACAACTGGAGCCTTCTGAACCTTCCTGACTCTGTCTGATGACCAATAGTAAGTTCCAAATGGCACTCTGTTCCCTTTATAGTGCACTAGTGTTGACCAGGCCCATAGGGAATAGGATAAGATTAAGAATAAGGAAAGGTCAGAGACTAGATGTGACACTGTCAGTTTTTCTTGAGAAAGAGACCAAGTACAGGTGAATTGGTTTATCACATAGGAACAGAATAAGTGTCTGTGTGTGTGTATGCTTATGTACGTGTATGTGTGTATGTACGTGTATGTGTGTATGTACGTGTATGTGTGTATGTACGTGTATGCGTGTGTGTGTGTGTGTGTGTGTGTGTGTATGTACATGTATGTGTGTGTGATTCTGCATGTGTGTAGGTTTCCCTCTGCTTGTATCTGTGGTAGGAACCTAAAGTGTCCTCTAAGCATCCTGTCTCTTTCTCCTCACCAGTTATGCAGTGACGGTCCAGGAGTCCTATGCCCACCCCTTCGACCAGGTTTACTACACCAGATGCACCGACATCCTCACCTGGTTCAAATGTACCAGACACAGGTACTGACCAGCTATGGTATAGATATATGAGTCTGTTTATACAGACCTACACAGACATATAGGTAGAGATATACCAGTCTGTTTATACAGACCTACACAGACATATAGGGAGAGATATACCAGTCTGTTTATACAGACCTACACAGACATATAGGGAGAGATATACCAGTCTGTTTATACAGACCTACACAGACATATAGGGAGAGATATACCAGTCTGTTTATACAGACCTACCCAGCCATATAGGGAGAGATATACCAGTCTGTTTATACAGACCTACACAGACATATAGGGAGAGATATACCAGTCTGTTTATACAGACCTACCCAGCCATATAGGGAGAGATATACCAGTCTGTTTATACAGACCTACACAGACATATAGGGAGAGATATACCAGTCTGTTTATACAGACCTACCCAGCCATATAGGGAGAGATATACCAGTTAGTTTATACAGACCTACCCAGACATATAGGTAGAGATATACCAGTCTGTTTATACAGACCTACACAGACATATAGGGAGAGATATACCAGTCTGTTTATACAGACCTACACAGACATATAGGGAGAGATATACCAGTCTGTTTATACAGACCTACACAGACATATAGGGAGAGATATACCAGTCTGTTTATACAGACCTACCCAGCCATATAGGGAGAGATATACCAGTTAGTTTATACAGACCTACCCAGACATATAGGTAGAGATATACCAGTCTGTTTATACAGACCTACACAGACATATAGGGAGAGATATACCAGTCTGTTTATACAGACCTACACAGCCATAAATGCTACCATCATGATACTATGTTGAGGTTGATACTATATGATATGACTATATACAGCAAAGACAGGCATCTCCAGGCCTTCTAGTTTCTATTATCTCCTTCTAATCAGGGACTGAGTCAGACCTGGGACACCATGTGAGTGAGGTGGACCAGGTATCTGGCCAATCACTGAATGAATCAGTCAATGAACTACCAGGCCTAGAGTTGAGTAATTAACCATATAAAGAGATTTATGACTCTTGGTGTGGTATGCAACAATAAACCAGTTCCATTTCACTTCGCCCCAATGACAACATGCCTATTCCACTGTAGTCTGTACATATCTCCACTCCACAGGCTCTGAGGCAGTTTGTCTGGGCTCTTTACTGCCAGCCACTGGCAGGTGTGTGTGTGTTTACGGCCAGGCTGGGCCAGGTCAGACTATCAGTGGTGGTTGACTGCAGACGGCACACACACACTGACAGTCGTATGACTTTAATGACCACATTAAGGTGTACTGTCAACACTTCAGCTCCTCAGAGAAAGTGAGAGGGCAGTGAGAGAGGGAGAGAGAGAGGGAGAGCAGAGAGAGTGAGAGAGAGAGGGAGAGAGAGCAGAGAGAGTGAGAGAGAGTGAGAGATTAAAACATATGTTTCCCATCCTAATAAAGCCTGTTGAATTGGGGAGAGAGAGAGAGAGAGAGAGAGAGAGAGAGAGAGAGAGAGAGAGAGAGAGAGAGAGAGAGAGAGAGAGAGAGAGAGAGAGAGAGAGAGAGAGAGAGAGAGAGAGAGAGAGAGAGAGAGAGAGAGAGAGATTGAATGAACTACAGAACAAAATATACAACCTCCAACCCAAAAAGTCCTGTGGTGTTGATCTCACCAATCCTCAATGAAATGATAAAATATACAGACAACAAATTCCAATTGGCTTAACTTTAACATAATCCTTGGCTCTGGCATCTTCCCCAATATTTGGAACCAAGGACTGATCCCCCCAATCCACAAAAGTGGAGACAAATTTGACAAACACACACATTTCTTCCCAGAGGGCCGTGGGGTGAGACAGGGATGCAGCTTAAGCCCCACCCTCTTCAACATATATATCAACAAATTGGCGAGGGCACTAGAACAGTCTGCAGCACCCGGCCTCACCCTACCAGAATCTAAAGTCAAATGTATACTGTTGGCTGATGATCTGGTGCTTCAGTCACCAACCAAGGAGGGCCTACATTAGCACCTATACAGCGGGTGAAATAAGTATTGAACACGTCACCATTTTTCTCAGTAAATATATTTCCAAAGGTGCTATTGACATGACACCAGATGTTGGTAACAACCCAAGTAATCCATACATACAAAGAAACCAAAACAAATAAGTTCAGAAATTAAGTTATGTGTAATAATGTGAAATGACACAGGGAAAAAGTATTGAACACATGAAGAAAGGGAGGTGCAAAAAGGCATGGAAAGCCAAGACAACAGCTGAAAACTATCAGTAATTAAAAAGCAATCCAGCCCCCTGTCAGTGCAAATTAATATCAGCTGGTTCAGTCCCAACTGATGGCCTACAAAAAGGTCTCATTGCCAAGGTGTCACACAAGACACATCTCATGATGGGTAAAAGCAAAGAGCTGTCTCAAGACCTTCACAACCTAATTGTTGCAAAACATAATGATGCATTGGTTATAGGCGCATTTCTAAGCTTCTGAATGTTCCAGTGAGCACTGTTGGAGACATAATACGGAAGTGGAAAGACAATCATTTCACCATAACTTTGCCTCGACCAGGTGCTCCTCGCAAGACTTCTGACAGAGGAGTGAAAATAATAATCAGAAGAGTTGTCCAAGAGCCAAGGACCACTTGTGGAGAGCTTCAAAAAGACCTGCAATTAGCAGGTACTGTTAATCATCTGTTAATCAAAGAAAACAGTAAGTAATGCACTCCACCGCCATGGCCTGTATGCACGCTCACCACGCAAGACTCCATTGCTGAAATAAAAGCATGTTGAAGCTCATTTAAAGTTTGCTGCACAACATTTGGAAAAGCCAGTGAAATACTGGGAGAATATAGTGTGGTCAGATGAGAGCAAAATTGAACTGTTTGGATGTCATAATACACACAATGTTTGGAGGAGAAATGGCACTGCACATCACCCTAAAAACACCATACCAACAGTGAAGTTTGGAGGTGGGAACATCATGGTGTGGGGCTGCTTTTCAGCAAATGGTACTGGCAAGGATGAATGGGCAAATTTACCGAGACATTCTTGACAAAAATCTGCTGCCATCTACCAGGATGATGAAGATGAAACGAGGGTGGACATTTCAGCAAGACAATGATCCCAAACACACAGCCAAGGAAACTCTCAATTGGTTTCAAAGAAATAAAATAAAGCTGCTAGAATGGCCCAGCCAATCACCTGACTTAAATCCCATTAAAATATCTATGGAAAGATTCATAGAAGAGGCCCACGGAACCTTCAAGATTTGAAGACTGTTTGTGTGGAAGAATGGGCCAAAATCACACCAGAGCAATGCATGCGACTAGTTTCATATCTTAATTTCTGAACTTATTTGTTTTGGTTTCTTTGTATGTATGGATGACTTGGGTTGTTACCAACATCTGGTGAAAGTTTCATGTCAATAGCACCTTTGGAAATATATTTACTGAAAAACATTCACCCGCTGTATCTTCTGCACAGACTCTGTCAGACCTGGGCCCTGACAGTAAATCTCAGTAAGACAAAAATAATGGTGTTCCAAAAATGGTCCAGTTGCCAGGACAACAAATACAATTTCCATCTAGACACCGTTGCTCTTGAGCACACAAAAAACTATACGTACCTCGGCCTAAACATCAGCACCACAGGTAACTTCCACAAAGCTGTGAACGATCCGAGAGACAAGGCAAGAAGGGCCTTCTATGCCATCAAAAGGAACATAAAATTCAACATACCAATTAGGATCTGGCTAAAAATACTTGAATCAGTAATAGAACCCATTGCCCTTAATGGTTGTGAGGTCTGGGGTCCGCTCACCAACCAAGAATACACCAAATGGGACCAACACCAAATTGAGACTCTGCATGCAGAATTCTGCAAAAATATCCTCTGTGTACAACGTTAAACACTAAATACTGCATGCAGAGCAGAATTAGGCCGATACCCGCTAATTATCAAAATTCAGAAAAGAGCCGTTAAATTTTACAACCACCTAAAAGGAAGCGATTCCCAAACCTTCCATAACAAAGCCATCACCTACAGAGAGATGAACCTGGAGAAGAGTCCCCTAAACAAGCTGGTCCTGGGGCTTTGTTCACAAACCCAAACAGACCCCACAGAGCCCCAGGACAGCAACGCAATTAGACCCAACCAAATCATGAGAAAACAAAAAGATATTTACTTTACAAATGGGAAAGAATTTACAAAAAAAACAGAGCAAACTTGAATGCTATTTGGCCCTAAACAGAGAGTACACAGTGGCAGAATAACTGTCCACTGTGACTGACCCAAACTTAAGGAAAGCTTTGACTATGTACAGACTCAGTGAGCATAGCCTTGCTATTGAGAAAGGCCGCTGTAGGCAGACCTGGCTCTCAAGAGAAGACAGGCTATGTGCACACTGCCCACAAAATGAGGTGGAAACTGAGCTGCACTTCCTAACCTCCTGCCAAATGTATGACCATATTAGATATATTTGAAAACAAATCCAATGTTGATAAACTCCCATATCTACTGGGTGAAATACCACAGTGTTCCATCACAGCAGCAGCAATATTTGTGACCTGTTGCCACAAGAAAAGGACAACCAGTGAAGAACAAACACCTTTTTAAATACAACCCATATTTATGTTTATTTATTTTCCCTTTTGTACTTTAACTATTTGCACATCGTTACAACACTGTATAAATACATAATATGACATTTGAACTTCTGTGAGTGTAATCTTTACTGTTAATTGTTATTGTTTATTTCACTTTGTTTACTACCTACTTCACTTGCTTTGGCAATGTTAACATATGTTTCCCAAGCCAATAAAGCCCTTAAAGTGAATTTAATTGAATTATGAGAGAGAGAGAGAGAGAGAGAGAGAGAGAGAGAGAGAGAGAGAGAGAAAGAGAGAAGGGGGGGCAGTGAGTCACTGTCTGTAGTGTAGTCGTGTAGAGAGAGCACAGACGTCCTTGACTGAAGAGAGAAACTGCTTCTTTTGTCATTTGTAATCAAGTTGAAGGGTGAGATGGAAGACAGTCTTACGCTTACTAACGCCATGCTTTCATAAAGGGCTTTTCTCAGATAGTACAGTCAGTTGTCAAGCTGACACCAGCAGGTATTACATATTATGGCCCTTATGACGATGGGTGGAAGTAGTAAAGTGTTATCAGTACTACTGCATCAGGTCAATGCTTCTGAATCAGAAGAAACACATTGAGTTGTTTGAGTGTACAAGACTAGAGAGCCAAGGACCAGGTGGATGGTCCTCCGTAGGGTATCCCAGCTGCCCCGGTGGTGTAGGTCCTACCACAGAGCAACAGCCAGATAGAGAGAGCCAAACAGATGGGTAGAGAAGGAGAGGAGACCCCAAATCAGCACTTTTAAAGTCCTCAAGGACAAAGTGACTAACACCTGTTTTACCACTCTCTCTCTCTCTCTCTCTCCTCCTCTACCCCCTCACTCTCTCTCTGTTTATATCTCTCTCTCTCCTCTACCCCCTCACTCTCTCTCTGTTTCTATCTCTCTCTCTCCTCTACCCCCTCACTCTCTCTGTTTCTATCTCTCTCTCTCCCCCTCTACCGTTCCCCACCCCCACCCTCTCCCTCCCTCTGTCTCTTTCTCCTTGTGTTACAGGATCAGCTATAAGACAGCGTACCGTAGAGGTGTGAGGACCATGTATAGAAGGCTGTCTCAGTGTTGTCCAGGCTTCTATGAGAGTGGAGACCTGTGTGTCCGTAAGTAACACTCCTCTATCTCCTATCTCTTCTTTACACTTGGACAATTCTGGTTGGAAGATTCTGGAATCAGCAGGGAATAAGCAGCACTTCTGGGAATCCTCCAACAGGGATTTCTGGAAAACCTGGGAATGTTGGGAAAATTCAGGGAATTTCGTCAGCAATCCTTCTTGTCTTCCATCTTACTGGTCCATCTTAATAACCAAAAGTTTTGTAGTTTCCATGAATGGGGAATGGGTCTTTATTTATGTAATAGAGTCATGAAAGAGACTATATAACATCTGTTCTCTTAGATATCCTTACTCCCTGCCAGATCAGCCAAGTCCAAATCCCTTTATGTTTCTAGTAATTTATTCAGTTTTAAATTCAGTCAAGTGTATTCAATGCTTCATTTGATCAGCTACAAGGTTTAGTTTTCCAGCAATATGTTTAGACTTGTCCCGCTGATACTGGGGTGACATTGGTGATCTCACCTCAGATCTACTGGGAAACCATTGGTGATCTCACCTCAGATCTACTGGGACACCATTGGTGATCTCACCTCAGATCTACTGGGACACCATTGGTGATCTCACCTCAGATCTACTGGGACACCATTGGTGATATCACCCCAGATCTACTGGGACACCATTGGTGATCTCACCTCAGATCTACTGGGACACCATTGGTGACATCACCCCAGATCTACTGGGACACCATTGGTGATCTCACCTCAGATCTACTGGGACACCATTGGTGATCTCACCTCAGATCTACTGGGACACCATTGGTGATCTCACCTCAGATATACTGGGACACCATTGGTGATCTCACCTCAGATCTACTGGGACACCATTGGTGATCTCACCTCAGATCTACTGGGACACCATTGGTGATCTCACCTCAGATCTACTGGGAAACCATTGGTGATCTCACCTCAGATCTACTGGGACACCATTGGTGATCTCACCTCAGATCTACTGGGACACCATTGGTGATCTCACCTCAGATCTACTGGGACACCATTGGTGATCTCACCTCAGATCTACTGGGAAACCATTGGTGATCTCACCTCAGATCTACTGGGACACCATTGGTGATCTCACCTCAGATCTACTGGGACACCATTGGTGATCTCACCTCAGATCTACTGGGACACCATTGGTGATCTCACCTCAGATCTACTGGGACACCATTGGTGATCTCACCTCAGATCTACTGGGACACCATTGGTGATCTCACCTCAGATCTACTGGGACACCATTGGTGATCTCACCTCAGATATACTGGGACACCATTGGTGATCTCACCTCAGATCTACTGGGACACCATTGGTGATCTCACCTCAGATCTACTGGGACACCATTGGTGATCTCACCTCAGATCTACTGGGACACCATTGGTGATCTCACCTCAGATCTACTGGGACACCATTGGTGATCTCACCTCAGATCTACTGGGACACCATTGGTGATCTCACCTCAGATCTACTGGGACACCATTGGTGATCTCACCTCAGATCTACTGGGACACCATTGGTGATCTCACCTCAGATCTACTGGGAAACCATTGGTGATCTCACCTCAGATCTACTGGGACACCATTGGTGATCTCACCTCAGATCTACTGGGACACCATTGGTGATCTCACCTCAGATCTACTGGGACACCATTGGTGATCTCACCTCAGATCTACTGGGACACCATTGGTGATCTCACCTCAGATCTACTGGGACACCATTGGTGATCTCACCTCAGATCTACTGGGACACCATTGGTGATCTCACCTCAGATCTACTGGGACACCATTGGTGATTATACCTCGGCATAGATAAAATACCTGCATTACTAAATTAACCCAGTTTCCTTCAGCCCAGTATTGATATGGAGTGTGTTAGAGATACTCAACACCTAAACCATCTACTGGAGTCTTTAGGGACACACTGGTTCTTTGACTAACAATACGGCTGAGGATTTCTTTGAAAGATGAATCATCGTTGCCTAGTATTGAAGCGAGTTCATCTAAAACAGTCTAGAGGAGTGTATTAGAAATGAGCAGAGAGAGGAAATTGATTGAAGGATATCTTTATCCTCCCTTTCTGTCACTTAATTGTTAAGTATAGTATAGATTCTAAGTAATTAGGGATTTATTCATTTTAAGTCTATTTTTAAGTTTACAATTAAATGCATGTTTAACCATTTAAATACATTTGCTTTTATCACGTTCTAATAATTATACAGCTTTTCATTGTGTATTCAAACTACTCATATATCTATAATGCTTTACACCCCTATTAGAGATAATACATATAACTACATCATGAATACAACCTGTCTAACATTATCTCTGACATCCCTATTAGAGATAATACATATAACTACATCATGAATACAACCTGTCTAACATTATCTCTGACATCCCTATTAGAGATAATACATATAACTACATCATGAATACAACCTGTCTAACATTATCTCTGACATCCCTATTAGAGACAATACATATAACTACATCATGAATACAACCTGTCTAACATTATCTCTGACATCCCTATTAGAGATAATACATATAACTACATCATGAATACAACCAGTCTAACATTATCTCTGACATCCCTATTAGAGACATAGAATATAACTACATCATGAATACAACCTGTCTAACATTAACTCTGACATCCCTATTAGAGACAATACATATAACTACATCATGAATACAACCTGTCTAACATTAACTCTGACATCCCTATTAGAGACAATACATATAACTACATCATGAATACAACCTGTCTAACATTATCTCTGACATCCCTATTAGAGACAATACATATAACTACATCATGAATACAACCTGTCTAACATTATCTCTGACATCCCTATTAGAGATAATACATATAACTACATCATGAATACAACCTGTCTAACATTATCTCTGACATCCCTATTAGAGACAATAAATATAACTAAATCATGAATACAACCTGTCTAACATTATCTCTGACATCCCTATTAGAGACAATACATATAACTACATCATGAATACAACCTGTCTAACATTATCTCTGACATCCCTATTAGAGACATAGAATATAACTACATCATGAATACAACCAGTCTAACATTATCTCTGACATCCCTATTAGAGATAATACATATAACTACATCATGAATACAACCAGTCTAACATTATCTCTGACATCCCTATTAGAGACATAGAATATAACTACATCATGAATACAATCTGTCTAACATTATCTCTCCACCCAAAGCCGGTGTGTGACCAAAATGGCATCCTTTTCCCTAAATAGTTTCATTTGACCATAGTGCACTATGAAGGGAATAGGGGGCCATTTAGGACACAGCCCTGGTGTCTCCTTGATGTTAGACCCACCCGTTAACTAACAGAAATCAATGATCCACTGTAGACTCCATGAGACAGCGTTTATTCTCCCTGGTCATAAAGCTGTAGATGAATGGAGGAGAGAAGGAGGGGCCTGATTCAAGGTTGTATTGTGTTTTTTTTTCAATTTCAATTTCAATGTAAGGGCTTTATTGGCATGGGAAACATATGTTTACATCGCCAAAGCAAGTGAAATATATAATAATCAAAAGTGAATTAAACAATAAAAAATGTACAGTAAACATTTCACTCACAAAAGTTCCAATATAATAAATACATTTCAAATGTCATTATGTCTGTATACAGTGTTGTAGCAACGTGAAAATAGTTAATTTACAAAAGCGAAAATAAATCAACATAAATATAGGTTGTATTTACATGGTGTTTGTTCTTCACTGGTTGCCCTTTTCTAGTGACAACAGGTCACACATCTTGCTGCTGTGATGAACACTGTGGTATTTCACCCAGTAGATATGATGGGACTTTATCAAAACTGGATTTGTTTTCAAATTCTGTCTAATCTGAGGGAAGTATGTGTTATAGGGCAGATAAAAGGCTAAACATGGAAAATAAACAATTAAACTAATTAAATGAATGCTAGCACTGCTATTATTAACACTAATACTACAACTATCCCTACTACTACCATTACCACTAGTAGCATTACTACCTCTAATATCTCTACTACTACCATTACCACTAGTAGCATTACTACCTCTAATATCTCTACTACTACCATTACCACTAGTAGCATTACTACCTCTAATATCTCTACTACTACCATTACCACTAGTAGCATTACTACCTCTAATATCTCTACTACTACCATTACCACTAGTAGCATTACTACCTCTAATATCTCTACCGCTACCATTACCACTAGTAGCATTACTACCTCTAATATCTCTACTACTACCATTACCACTAGTAGCATTACTACCTCTAATATCTCTACTACTACCACCATTACCACTAGTATCATTACTACCTCTAATATCTCTACTACTACCATTACCACTAGTAGCATTACTACCTCTAATATCTCTACTACTACCATTACCACTAGTAGCATTACTACCTCTAATATCTCTACTACTACCATTACCACTAGTAGCATTACTACCTCTAATATCTCTACCGCTACCATTACCACTAGTAGCATTACTACCTCTAATATCTCTACCACTACCATTACCACTAGTATCATTACTACCTCTAATATCTCTACTGCTACCATTACCACTAGTAGCATTACTACCTCTAATATCTCTACCGCTATCATTACCACTAGTAGCATTACTACCTCTAATATCTCTACCGCTACCATTACCACTAGTAGCATTACTACCTCTAATATCTCTACTCCTACCATTACCACTAGTAGCATTACTACCTCTAATATCTCTACCGCTACCATTACCACTAGTAGCATTACTACCTCTAATATCTCTACCGCTACCATTACCACTAGTAGCATTACTACCTCTAATATCTCTACTACTACCATTACCACTAGTAGCATTACTACCTCTAATATCTCTACTACTACCATTACCACTAGTAGCATTACTACCTCTAATATCTCTACTACTACCATTACCACTAGTAGCATTACTACCTCTAATATCTCTACTACTACCATTACCACTAGTATCATTACTACCTCTAATATCTCTAATACTACCATTACCACTAGTAGCATTACTACCTCTAATATCTCTACTACTACCATTACCACTAGTATCATTACTACCTCTAATATCTCTAATACTACCATTACCACTAGTAGCATTACTACCTCTAATATCTCTACTACTACCATTACCACTAGTAGCATTACTACCTCTAATATCTCTACTACTACCATTACCACTAGTAGCATTACTACCTCTAATATCTCTACTACTACCATTACCACTAGTATCATTACTACCTCTAATATCTCTACTACTACCATTACCACTAGTATCATTACTACCTCTAATATCTCTACTACCACCATTACCACTAGTAGCATTACTACCTCTAATATCTCTACTACTACCATTACCACTAGTATCATTACTACCTCTAATATCTCTACTACTACCATTACCACTAGTAGCATTACTACCTCTAATATCTCTACTACTACCATTACCACTAGTATCATTACTACCTCTAATATCTCTACTACTACCATTACCACTAGTATCATTACTACCTCTAATATCTCTACTACCACCATTACCACTAGTATCATTACTACCTCTAATATATCTACTACTACCATTACCACTAGTAGCATTACTACCTCTAATATCTCTACTACTACCATTACCACTAGTATCATTACTACCTCTAATATCTCTACTACTACCATTACCACTAGTAGCATTACTACCTCTAATATCTCTACTACTACCATTACCACTAGTAGCATTACTACCTCTAATATCTCTACTACTACCATTACCACTAGTAGCATTACTACCTCTAATATCTCTACTACTACCATTACCACTAGTAGCATTGCTACCTCTAATATCTCTACTACTACCATTACCACTAGTAGCATTACTACCTCTAATATCTCTACTACTACCATTACCACTAGTAGCATTACTACCTCTAATATCTCTACTACTACCATTACCACTAGTAGCATTACTACCTCTAATATCTCTACTACTACCATTACCACTAGTAGCATTACTACCTCTAATATATCTACTACTACCTTTACCACTAGTAGCATTACTACCTCTAATATCTCTAATACTAACGTGACCACTAGTAGCATTTCTATCTGTAATATCTCTAATACTAACGTGACCACTAGTAGCATTTCTATCTGTAATATCTCTACCTACTACAACTATAACTCGCAATGGGTCAGCGGCAAACCACCACCCCTTATCACTGTCAAACGCTCCCTAAAACACTTCTGCGAGCAGGCCTTTCTATTCGACCTGGCCCAGGTATCCTGGAAGGATATTGACCTCATCCCGTCAGTAGAGGACGCCTGGTTGTTCTTTAAAAGTGCTTTCCTCACCATCCTAAATAAGCATGCCCCTTTCAAAAAACGTAGAACTAAGAACAGATATAGCCCTTGGTTCACCCCAGACTTGACTGCACTAGACCAACACAAAAACATCCTGTGGCGCACTGCATTAGCATATATGCAGCTATTCAGGGAAGTCAGGAACAAGTACACACAGTCAGTTAGAAAAGCAAAGGCCAGCTTTTTCAAACAGAAATTTGCTTCCTGTAGTACTAACTCCAAAAAGTTCTGGGACACTGTAAAGTCCATGGAGAATAAGAGCATCTCCTCCCAGTTGCCCACTGCATTGAGGCTCGGAAACACTGTCACCACCGATAAATCCACGATTATCGAAAATGTCAAAAAGGATTTTGCTACGGCTGGCTATGCTTTCCACCTGGCTACCCCTACCCCGGCCAACAGCTCTGTGCCCCCGGCAGCTAATTGCCCAAGCCCCCCCTCTTCTCCTTCACCCAAATCCAGACAGCTGATGTTCTGAAAGAGCTGCTAAATCTGGACCCATACAAATCTGCTGTGCTAGACAATCTGGACCCTCTCTTTCTGAAATGATCAGCCAAAATTGTTGCAACACCTATCACTAGCCTGTTCAACCTCTCTTTCGTATCGTCTGAGATCCCTAGAGATTGGAAAGCTGCCGCGGTCATCCCCCTCTTCAAAGGGGGAGACACTCTAGACCCAAACTGTTATAGACCTATATCCATCCTGCCCTGCCTTTCTAAAGCCAAGTTAACAAACAGATAACTGACCACTTCGAATCCCACCGTACCTTCTCTGCTATGCAATCTGGTTTCCGAGCTGGTCATGGGTGCACCTCAGCTACGCTCAAGGTACTGAACGATATCATAACCGCCATCGATAAAAGACAGTACTGTGCAGCCGTCTTCATCGACCTGGCCAAGGCTTTCGACTCTGTCAATCACCGCATTCTTATTGGCAGACTCAACAGCCTTGGTTTCTCAAGTGACTGCCTTGCCTGGTTCTCCAACTACTGAACTACAGAGTTCAGTGTGTCAAATCGGAGGGCCTATTATCCGATCCTCTGGCAGTTTCTATGGGGGTGCCACAGGGTTCAATTCTTGGGCCAACCCTTTTCTCAATATACATCAACGATGTCGCTCTCGCTGCTGGTGACTCTCTGATCCATCTCTACGCAGACGACACCATTCTGTATACATCTGGCCCCTCTTTGGACACTGTTTACTAACCTTCAAACAAGCTTCAATGCCATACAACACTCCTTCCGTGGCCTCCAACTGCTCTTAAACGCTAGTAAAACTAAATGCATGC
Organism: Thymallus thymallus; assembly: GCA_023634145.1. Classification (NCBI taxonomy): domain Eukaryota; kingdom Metazoa; phylum Chordata; class Actinopteri; order Salmoniformes; family Salmonidae; genus Thymallus; species Thymallus thymallus. Next base: position 2,634,894 of record CM042380.1, on the reverse strand, counting down.
TTTTCTATCGAACGCTGCCCGCACCCGCCCACCGGACTATCATCACTACTCTTGACGGGTCCGACTTAGAATACTATATTTGTGGACTCCTACAAATACCTAGGCGTCTTGTTAGACTGTAAACTCAACTTCCAGACTCACATCAACCATCTCCAATCCAAAATTAAATCCAGAATTGGCTTCCTATTTCTCAACAAAGCCTCCTTCACTCATGCTGCCAAACATGCCCTTGTACAACTTACTATCCTACCGATCCTTGATTTCGGCGATGTCATTTACAAATTAGCCTCCAACACTCTACTTAGCAAATTGGATGTAGTCTATCACAGTGCCATCCGTTTTGTTACCAAAGCCCCATACACTACCCACCACTGCGACCTGTATGCTCTCGTTGGCTGGCCTTCATTATATATTTGTCGCCAAACCCACTGGCTCCAGGTCATCTATAAGTCTTTATTAGGTAAATCCCCGCCCTATCTCAGCTCACTAGTCACCATAGCAACACCCACCCGTAGCATGCGCTCCAGCAGGTATATCTCACTGGTCACCCCCAAAGCCAACACCTCCTTTGGCCGCCATTCCTTTCAGTTCGCTGCTGCCAATCACTGGAACGAATTGCAAAAATCATTGAAGCTAGAGGTTCCTATCTCCCTCACTAACTTTAAGCATCAGCTGTCTAAGCTGCTTATCGATCACTGCACCTGTATACAGCCCTTCTGTAAATAGCCCACCCTACTACCTCCCCATATTTATTTTTATTATTTTCGCTAATCTTGCACTCCAGTATCTCTATTTGCACATCATAATTTGCACATCCTTCATTCCTGTGTTAATGATGATAATTCTGTAATTTATATCACCACTATGGTCTATTTATTGTCCTACCTCCTAACCTTACTGCATTTTGCACAACATTTGCACTCTGTATATAGATTTTCTATTGTGTTTTTGACTGTTTGTTTACTGTGTAACTCTGTGTTGTTGTTTTTGTCGCACTGCTTTGCTTTGTCTTGGCCAGGTCACAGTTGCAAATAAGAACTTGTTCTCAACTGACCTACCTGGTTAAATAAAGGTGAAATAAAAAATAAAAATAAAACATTTAAAAATAACTAAGTTATTACTAACTGTCGAATTTGAGAGAGAGAGAGAGAGAGAGCGAGAGAGAGAGAGAGAGAGAGAGAGAGAGAGAGAGAACCATATAGGTAGTATGTGAGATGTATGCATTTAGACTGAGTGTGTGTTTATAGGTGTTAGAGTGCAGACATGTAGAGTGCAGACACGGGGTGCCGTGCCGTCGGCAACATAGACCTGGAACTGTTGGGGTGCTAGGACCTAGTTTAACAATAATGCATCCATCCGTGAGTAACTCTGGTCCGTCAGCACTCATCCACTCAGGACCTATTTATTCATACAGGTCTGTATATACATACTCATGTACAGTTGTTATATCATATCACGTGCAATATTGCTAGTAATTCTTGGACCTAACTTACGTAGGCATTCACTCAGGAATGCATATTAGTATCCTGTCAGTTGCACCTTTTCTCATTACTTTTAGTATATCGAATGTGCAATATGTGCAGCTGTCTGTAATTAAACCCTGCGCACTAAGGACTGTATTTTAAGGGAATTACTATTATTACCCCAAATTATATCATACACACATTTAGCTATTAAAGTATCTCTTCCTGTCATTTACCTGTACAGTTTGTGTAACCATGCAAGCATTCACTTATCTGTAAATATAACTGTATACCTAACTGTACAGCTAATTGAACCATGCAAAATATTCACTTACCTGTTCATTTACCCAGTCTGTCTATTAAGTAAACTATTATTCCCTCGCTCATATCATACGCATTTTTAGCTACTGAAGTATTTCTCTGCCATCGACCTGTATAGTATAGTTAACCATCCAACATCCACCAATGTATAGTGTACATATTCAGCCAACCAGCCATACTATGCAATGTCTTTTTATAGCTTTTTTGCACTCCAGACTTCTTGTATTTCTATACTTTTTCATACTGCCTCTCTATGTATCATGTATCGTGTATCTGTCTTTTGTGTATTTTCGTTGTGGCATTTTGCACCTGCCCTATGTTTTGTTGTAGCTGCTTGACAAAGAAATTTCCCCTCGGGGATCAATAAAGTATCTATCTATCTATCTATCTATCTATCTATCTATCTATCTATCTATCTATCTATCTATCTATCTATCTATCTATCTATCTATCTATCTATCTATCTATCTATCTATCTATCTATCTATCTATCTATCTATCTATCTATCTATCTATCTATCTATCTATCTATCTATCTATCTATCTATCTATCTATCTATCTATCTATCTATCTATCTATCTATCTATCTATCTATCTATCTATAACATAGGCATGGTCAAGTCTGCAGCAGTTCCACAGTCAAGGGAAAATGCTGTATGCTGCTTTAACCAGTGAACCATTGATGTTCTGTCATGTATTAATTTTCTATGCAATCTACAGTATGATGGAAGAGTTCAATACACCATGCTGCTACTGTCAGATATCACAGCCAGACCTATCTAAGATACCTCCTAGTGGGTTGATATACAATATTAATACCACACACCACTCATAAACGCTCTCACACCAGTTAGAGGGGATATTTAATAAAGCCCTAAGCCTTAGTATATATTTTACATTTCACTTTTAATGAGTAGGAAAGATGATGAGACTTTTTTTAAAGGATTTTCAATCTTTAGATTTTTTTCCTCTCCAACTCAACTTTCAACGCTTTGTTGCAGCGTTTTCAAACACTTCAAAGGTTATTCAACTTTCCAAATGGATGTCGTTGGAGGTGGCAGGGAGAATAGCAGAGGGGTGGATACAGGATCTATTTGATTGAGGAGACAGACTGTTTTTGGTCCATGTGGTGTTTTGGGGAGGGAAGTCTCTTTCTGATAACTCTTTCAAGAATACCTATTTTTTTCTTTGAGTGAGAGCTTGTGTCTGAGTGTGTGACTATTCTTGTTCACAATGTCAAATGCTATTTCTAGGGTGTTTCATGTTTAATTAATCATTTAACTAGGCAGGTCAGTTAAGAATGAATTCTTATTTACAATGACAGCCTACCTACAGGGTCAGCCCCTGGAGCAAACTAGGGTTAAGTGCCTTGCTCAAGGACACATCGACAGGTTTTTTCACCTTGTCGGTTTGGGTATTCGAACCAGTGACCTTTCAGTTACTGGCCCAATGCTCTAACCGCTAGGCTACCTGCCGCCCCAAAGGTTAGAATTAGTGAAGTTAAGGTTAGAAGTAATGTTAGGGTTAGAATTAGGGTTAGGGTTAGGGTTAGGGTTAGGAGCCTGAGTTAGGGTTAGGAGCTAGTGTTAGGTTTAGGATTAGGGTTAGGGTTAAGGTTAGGTTTTTGGGTTAAGGTTAGGGTTAGGAATAAGGTTAGGGTTAGGGTAAGAGGACAGGTTAGGGTTAGGGGTTAGGGTTAGGGGTTAGGTTTAGGGTTAGGGGTTAGGGTTAGGAATAAGGTTAGGGTTAGGGTAAGAGGACAGGTTAGTTTTAGGTTTAGGGTTAGGGGTTAGGCAAAATAGGATTTTGAATGGGACTGAATTGTGTTAGCTGTGCAAGACTGTGAGTGTGTGTGTGTTGAGATTCACATCTAATGTCACATGTCACATCTGAGAACCAGCTGGGAACCAGCTCTCACTATGTGAGTCACTCAGTACAGTATATTATCTCTGTATTATAACATCTCTCATCATTTAGCATTTCTATTGGAGATAAATTAACATGGATTACTTCTTATATCAGCATTACATCTGGTGTCGACTTTGATCACACTGTATTAATAGATAGATAGATAGATAGATAGATAGATAGATAGATAGATAGATAGATAGATAGATAGATAGATAGATAGATAGATAGATAGATAGATAGATAGATAGATAGATACTTTATTGATCCCTGAGGGGAAATTTCTTTGTCAAGCAGCTACAACAAAACATAGGGCAGGTGCAAAATGCACCTCTCTCTCTCTCATCCGTCTTTATTGGCATGGGAAACGTACTGTCTGTTTACATCGCCAAAGCAAGTGAAACAGATGATAAACAAAAGTGAATTAAACCATCAAAAATGAACAGTAAACATTTCACTCACAAAAGTTCCAAAATAATAAATACATTTCAAATGTCATATTATGTATATATACAGTGTTGTAGCAACGTGAAAATAGTTAATTTACAAAAGGGAAAATAAATAAACATAAATATGAGTTGTATTTACATGGTGTTTGTTCTTCACTGGTTGTCCTTTTCTAGTGACAACAGGTCACACATCTTGCTGCTGTGATGAACACTGTGGTATTTCACCCAGTAGATACAGTTGAAGTCAGAAGTTTACATACACCTTAGCCAAATACATTTAATCTCAGTTTTTCACAATTCCTGACATTTAATTATAGTAAAAAATTCCCTGTCTTAGGTCAGTTAGGATCACCACTTTATTTTAAGAATGTGAAATGTCAGAATAATTGTAGAGAGAATGATTTATTTCAGCTTTTATTTCTTTCATCGCATTCCCAGTGGGTCAGACGTTTACGTACACTCAATTAGTATTTGGTAGCATTGCATTTAAATTGTTTAACTTGGGTAAAACGTTTCAGCTAGCCTTCCACAAGCTTCCCACAATAAGCTGGGTGAATTTCGGCCCATTCCTCCTGACAGAACTGGTGTAACTGAGTCAGGTTTGTAGGCCTCCTTGCTCGCACACGCTTTTTCAGTTCTGCCCACAAATGTTCTATAGGATTGAGGTCAGGGCTTTGTGATGGCCACTCCAATACCTTGACTTTGTTTTCCTTAAACCATTTTGCCACAACTTTGGAAGTATGCTTGGGGTCATTGTCCATTTGGAAGACCCATTTGCGACCAAGCTTTAACTTCCTGACATATGTCTTTAGATGTTGCTTCAATATATCCACATCATTTTCCTTCCTCATGA
>CM042380.1:2607399-2624899 GCA_023634145.1 Thymallus thymallus | reverse complement strand
CTCTCTCTCTCTCTCTCTCCTCTCTACCTCTCTCTCTCTCTCTCTCTCTCTCTCTCTCTCTCTCTCTCTCTACCTCTCTCTCTCTCTCTCTCTCTCTCTTTCTCTCTCTTGATATGTATCTGATTTAAACAAACTATTTAATCCAATAATAATTTAATGTACCACTGTCTTCGAGTCCATTTGTCTTTAATATGTTGAATGATAATTAATGTGTGTGTGTGTGTGTGTGTGTGTGTGTGTGTGTGTGTGTGTGTGTGTGTGTGTGTGTGTGTGTGTGTCTGTGCATGTTTGTGTGTGTATAACCAAAGCTGATTATACAACCTCAGGAAATAGCACCATCACATCAAGAGTCCTTATCCCCCTGGAAATGTGTGTGTGTGTATGACAACATGTGATAGTGGTGGATTGTAGTTATAGCTTTATATTGTGTGTACTGTATAGTGGTGTAGGGTTATCCACCCCTGACATATTGTAAAAGTATGTGGTCTTCTCTCCCTGTGTTCTCCCTGCCTGCCCCAACTCCCCCCCCTCCCCACTCCCTTCTCTCCCCCATACAGCTCAGTGTTCAGTAGAATGTGCCCATGGTCGGTGTGTGTCTCCTGATACGTGTCAGTGTGAACCAGGCTGGGGAGGAGTGGACTGCTCTAGTGGTGAGTTTTCTGCAACACACACTCACACACACACACACACACACACACACACACACACACACACACACACACACACACACACACACACACACACACACACACACACACACACACATAAATACACACACACACACACACATACACTCACACACATACACACACACACACACACACACACACACACACACACACACACACACACACACACACACTCACACACATACACATACATACACACACACACATACACAGACACACACACATACACACACACACACACACATACACACACACACATACACTCACACATACACACACACGCATACATACACACACATACAGACACACACATACACATACACACACACACACACACACACTCACACACACACACACTCACACACATACACACACACACACACATGCACACGCACACATACACACGCACACATACACACACACACACACACATACACACACACATACACACACACGTGAGGACGTGAGCTCAACCTACCATCAGTTAGAATAGAATGGAGCTGCTGTGGTCACAGGAGGGAGGAAGGGAGATATTGACTGGTCTTTATTGATTCAGTTAAAGGAGTGCAGAGAGAGGGAGGGAAGTGGACATGGAGGTTAACAGAGAGGCTGTCTATCTGGCCCTTTCTCTGTAATAAACAGGGATGTCGCCCCCCCTCGCCCCCCCAGTTCAGTGGAGCAGAACCTTCCCCTGACAGTTTTCTATCCGTCACCTGTTCATCTCTGATTTCTGTTTCCTTATGATAGACTCGTTCTACAGTAGTTAACCTGTAATGTACCTGACCCAACCTGTTTCCTTATGATAGACTCATTCTACAGTAGTTAACCTGTAATGTACCTGACCCAACCTGTTTCCTTATGATAGACTCATGTTACAGTAGTTAACCTGTAATGTACCTGACCCAACCTGTTTCCTTATGATAGACTCATGTTGCAGTAGTTAACCTGTAATGTACCTGACCCAACCTGTTTCCTTATGATAGACTCATGTTACAGTAGTTAACCTGTAATGTACCTGACCCAACCTGTTTCCTTATGATAGACTCGTTCTACAGTAGTTAACCTGTAATGTACCTGACCCAACCTGTTTCCTTATGATAGACTCATGTTACAGTAGTTAACCTGTAATGTACCTGACCCAACCTGTTTCCTTATGATAGACTCATGTATGTCACCAGCCTCGAATATTAACGAGTAGCAGTCGTTAATATTCGAGGCTGGTGACATACACAGGGTGAACAAGCGATACGTCTTGGAAGCGTAGTTTCAGCATGATTCGCGTTTTGAGAGGCGAGGTAGCCTGAGTGAAACCTCAAAGGAAAGTATCGCATCGTTCTGTTTTCAACAAATGTTTAGCTGGGTTCAAAGCATTTTTGAGATCATCGAACAACGTTTGAGAGATGATTGATATAGTCGAGCCCGAATCAATTAGCGCATGGCAGGTTAAGCAGTCCTCCAGGACTGTTTCCAGGTAAGGGCGCCTTGAGTTGCGTTTTTTGGTCATATAGCCCACAAAGTGGGGTGTTCGTTCGCAACCACGTTGTGTTTCGTTCATGGTGAAAACAGATTGACCTCTCAGGTTTCGAGTGGAATGGTTCTTGCAAAGTTTTTAACCTTTTTCTTCGCTACCTGTTATCATAGTCTATAGACAAAGCCTGTGTGCTTGTGTCTTGATCTAGCTGGCCCTAGATAGGGTCTTGAGTGAGAGTGGGGGTAATTTGATTGTTAACGTCCTTGCTAAGGGTGTTAATTTTAGCGGACCCGTTGTCCGGTGATTCCACGTCTAGTCAGAGTGACTTGTCTGGTTGATCACATTATTCCTGCTTCTTTACTTCACTTAGCAGAGCTTTTAGAGAGTATTCCAGTATGTTTCGGTCGTCATTGAACCCTTTGTCACCCTTGTGTTCTGACACTTCGGGTGGATGGGGTGCAGGAACGTAGTGATCCGGTCGATGGTAGCGGTAGTCATTTTGTTCGGGTAGTTTTGTTATTTCGACCGCGGTGGGTATTGGTCTTGTGGTTTCGTGGTAGAAACTGTTCTTGTGCGTAATCTCTCGACGCTTCAATACCTGATAATCCAACCTCTAACTGGAGTGAGTGCTCCTGTTCAAACTCCAGATCCTGGATGTCAGGGCTCTCAGAGCTGTGCACTTTTGATGCCTCAAAAGCTGTGCTCGCAAGCTCTCTGAGTTCTGAGATTGGCAAACCAACGTGGCTGTAGGGCCCAAGTAGGTAATGGTAGGGATACATGTTCGACAGAAACATTTGTTTGAATGGTAACAGCCCTTCTATTCCTGTTTCAGTGATTAGGCCAAAGTAAGCTGAACGAAGCCTATGATAGTAAGCTTGTGAGTGTTAATTCCGAGCTTGTTTGACAGTGTTAGCCAGCGAACTGTCGTGTCTGCAAGTTGCAGAAAAACTGAATTCTATTTTCAAAGCTGTGGCAAGTTTAGAATATTTGTTTTGCATGTGTTGCTGTTGGATACGAATGTACCTTATCACGTGACTCTTCGACGTTCGCTTTACCAGGTAAAGCCTGTCAGCACCGTAGCGTTCGGGTAGCCATCCAAGGCATCCTCTATGTCTGCTAGGAAAGTCTCAGTGTCGTTTGGCAGACCTGGAACAGGGCCAAAGGTGCAGAAGTTTTTGACAAGATTGTCAAGGCATTCCCTGCCAAGTGCCAAGAGGAGAAGCCAAGCAATGCCTTTGATGGTGAGGAGGCACCATATTATTATTATTATTATTATAATATTATATTATATTATATTATTATTATTATATTATTATTATTACCCTTGACTGAATGGCCAAGAGGGGAAGACTGAGGGACAACTGCGAGAGGCAAAGTCTGAAACCTTCTTTCGTCTTCGCTCCTCTGAGTACCTAGCTCCGGTTGCGGGCTGGGTTGCTCCGTTGTGTAGTCATGCTGTAGCGTGTGACTGTTCTGGAATTTCTCCAGATGGTACCTAAGGGTGGTATTCTGCTGCATAGCAGAGACCACTTGGTCGCTTAGAGTACTTATTTCAGACACTTGAGTGTCGCACTTGCCTCGTACTTATCTGACATGGTTTGCATGCAGAGGTCACGAGTACGGAGCGAGAGGTTCAGTGATGAGATTTCCTCCGCTTGCTTAGAAATCAATATATCAATATATTTTCTTCATCACTTGAGTTCTCTCATTCAATTGGTCAGTGACTTCTGCTGATTGGTCATCCAACTGGGTCATTGTGTTCATTAACTCATCGTCTTTGGTCTGCAGCGTCTGGACCAGCACATTGTTACTTTGAGTAACGTTCAACAAAACTGCATACATGCATGTTATTAAGTTGCGCGCTCCTGTTTGTAGATAACTTGTCAGATTTATCTAGTTTGGCGAGGACTTCGTCGTATTTAGTGTTGGCTAAAACGAGTTGTTCCTGAAGAAGACGATTTTGTTGAAGAGTTTGTGCTCGTTCGCCATTATACGTTTTTGCAATTACTTTTAATTTTTCAATTTCCAAACGCAGTTCCAGAGCTAGCAGGATTTTCCCCTTTCCTGCTTTTGTCATTAGTTTCCCGGTTCTCTCCATCTTCATGTCTTCCGTTTCCTGCTCATGCTTCAGCTGTGCACTGCGTGCGGTATTGGACCGATGCCAATCTCGGATGGCAGGACATCAGGGCTAAACTGGAGAGAATCTTTACAAGGCCTGCGCCCGATGGTTGATTTTGGAGAGCATTTATCGTGATTGCTACTGTGTTTCCAATAATTGCATAGGGTTAGTATCGCTAATTAGTGGGGGATTGGGTACCACCCCCTCTATTTTTTTTCAAAGTTTTGGGGTTTGAATCATTGGAATCTGTAAAAACTATTTTAATCTATTTATAGACATTAATGAACCATCACTACTGCAATTAATTTCCAAAAGCACATTTGTCACGGTGAGTGTATAGGGAACGAGGCGCAGAGCGAGAGGACGTAGCGAACATGTTTTATTTTCAAAAACAAAACACTAACAAAACAAGAAATGCACGAAACACCATGGCGTTGTAGTGAACTCACTAGCACTAACAAACAAGTAATGATCCACATCAGGTGGATGTACGGTGCGCCTAAATAGAATCCCCAATTAGAGACAACTCAGGACAGCTGTCTCTAATTGGAGATCACCAACAACCCAAACCTGTGAGTGTCAGGACCTGACAGTGGTCATCCCACTCCCACTAGAGGGAGGGCCCTTACAAAATTGAATTGATTAATCAATGATAATGATTAATCTTACCCGGATAGGCTATCTGGGGATTAAACTTTTAATTAACCTGAGAATTTGGTTAATCTAGGTTAATACAGAAAGTTTTAAAATGTCTCATTCATAAACTTTTTTGCATGTTATTCAAAGTTACACCTTAAAAGGTTTGGAAGGCAAATGAAACCTAGTTTCATTGAATGTGACAACAATATCTAATCAGTGGAGACTGGTTGGATATCATAAGTGTAACCACTTGCTACAAGTAAGTGACAACGGTGGACCTAATAATTTTTGTAAAATGGATTACTTCTTATATCAGCATTACATCTGGTGTCGACTTTGATGACACTGTATTAATAGATAGATAGATAGATAGATAGATAGATAGATAGATAGATAGATAGATAGATAGATAGATAGATAGATAGATAGATAGATAGATAGATAGATAGATAGATAGATAGATAGATAGATAGATAGATAGATAGATAGATAGATAGATAGATAGATAGATAGATAGATAGATAGATACTTTATTGATCCCGAGGGGGAAATTTCTTTGTCAAGCAGCTACAAAACAACATAGGGCAGGTGCAAAATGCCACAACGAAAGTACACAAAAGACAGATACACGGTACATGATACATAGAGCTGCAGTATGAAAAAGTATAGAAATACAAGACGTCTGGAGTGCAAAAAAAGCTATAAAAAGACATTGCATAGTATGACTGGTTGGCTGAATATGTACACTATACATTGGTGGATGTTGGATGGTTAACTATACTATACAGGTCGATGGCAGAGAAATACTTCAGTAGCTAAAAATGCGTATGATATGAGCGAGGGTAATAATAGTTTACTTAATAGACAGACTGGGTAAATGAACAGGTAAGTGAATATTTTGCATGGTTAAATTAGCTGTACAGGTAAGTATACAGTTATATTTACAGATAAGTGAATACTTGCATGGTTACACAAACTGTACAGGTAAATGACAGGAAGAGATACTTTAATAGCTAAATGTGTGTATGATATAATTTGGGGTAATAATAGTAATTCCCTTAAAATACTGTCCTTAGTGCGCAGGGTTTAATTACAGACAGCTGCACATATTGCACATTCGATATACTAAAAGCAATGAGAAAAGGTGCAACTGACAGGATACTAATATGCATTCCTGAGTGAATGCCTACGTAAGTTAGGTCCAAGAATTACTAGCAATATTGCATGTGATATGATATAACAACTGTACATGAGTATGTATATACAGACCTGCATGAATAAATAGGTCCATGAGTGCTGACGGACCAGAGTTACTCACGGATGGATGCATAATTGTTAAACTAGGTCCTAGCACACCAACAGTTCCAGATCTATGTTGCCGACGGCACGGCACCCCGGTGAGGCATTATATAGTCTAATAGCCGCCGGCAGGAAGGACCTCCTGTAGCGCTCTCTGGCACACTGTGGTGGGATCAGTCTGTGACTGAAAGTGCTCCTCTGCGTCATAACCATAGCGTGCAGAGGGTGGGTGACGTTGTCCATGATGGCCAGCAGTTTGGACAGGATCCGTCTCTCCGCCACCTCCTCTAGAGTGTCAAGGCTCATCCCCAGGACAGAGCTAGCCTTCCTGATCAGCTTATTTACCCGAGAAGCATCGCCGGCTTTGATGTTTGCTCCCCAGCAGACCACTGCAAAAAAGATGGCACCACAGACTGGTAGAAGGTATGCAGTAGTTTACTGCACACGTTGAAGGACCTGAGCCTCCTCAGAAAGTAGAGTCGGCTCTGGCCCTTTTTGTACAGGGCCCCGGTGTTACCAGCCCATTCCAGCCTGTTGTCCATATGGACTCCCAGGAACTTGTATGACCCAACCATTTCCACATCCATCCCCTGTATAGGGACTGCAGTCAGTTGTGCCTTGGTTCTCCTGAAGTCCACCACCATCTCCTTTGTTTTGCTGATGTTGAGCTGAAGGTGGTTCTGCTCACACCACAACACAAAGTCACTGATTGTGCTCCTGTACTCCTCCTCCTGCCCACCCCTGATGCACCCTACAATAGCAGAGTCATTCGAGAACTTCTGTAGGTGGCATGTTTCAGAGTTATATCTGAAGTCTGAGGTGTAGAGGGTGAACAGGAAGGGGGACAGGACCGTTCCCTGGGGGGCCCCTGTGTTGCTAACTTCCCGTTCTGACACACAGCTCTGTAGCGCACAGGTAGTCCGTGACCCAGGAGACTAAGGGTGCTTCCACTTTCATCCTCCTCATCTTCTCACCCAGTAGCAGGGGCTGAATGGTATTGAAGGCACTGGAGAAGTCAAAAAACATAACCCTCACAGTGCAACCTGTGTTGTCCAGGTGAGAGTAGGCCCTCTGCAGAAGGTAGATGATTGCATCATCCACCCCGATGTTGCGCTGGTATGCAAACTGCAGGGGGTCCAGTGATGTACACACCAGGGGTCTGAGGTGAGCGAGGACTAACCTTTCCAGGGTCTTCATGATGTGGGATGTTAGCGCTACAGATCTGAAGTCATTCAGGACAGTGGGGTGTGCCTTCTTGGGCACTGGGACGAGGCAGGATGTTTTCCACAGCACAGGGACCCTTTCTAGGCTCAGGCTAAGGTTGAAGGGACGCTGGAGTATTCCACACAGTTGGTCAGCACAGACCCTAAGCACCCTTGGGCTGATGCCATCAGGGCCCTCCGCTTTCCACTGATGTAGTCTCTCCAGCACTCTCTTCACTTGGTTGGTGGTGAAAGCCAGCCCAGGTGGGGGGGTGGGGTGAAGGGGGGTGTTGAGGATCAGTCCAGGGGGAGCAGGGGCGGAGGTGGGGTCACTGATTGTCTCAGCATAGGTGTTGTTAACAAAGTGGGGGTGGGACAGCCGTGAGGGTGTGTGGACTGGGGAGCTGGAAGGGAGGTGGTCAGGGCCAGTATCAAACCTGTTAAAAAAAAATTCAGCTCATTGGCTCTGTCCTCGGTCCCCTCCGTCTGCCCACTGTTTGACTTTTTGAAGCCAGTGATATTTCTCATACCCTTCCACATCTCTCTCACCTGGCTCTGCCTCAGCTTGTCCTCCATCTTCTCCTTATACACTCTCTTCCCCTCAGCAATCCGCAACTTCAGCTCCCTCTGGACGCATTTCAATTTGTCCTTGTCCTTGTCCCTCTCCTTGAAGGCCCTCTTCTTCTCATTCAGCAGGGCCTTCAGGTCGCTGGTGACCCAGGGTTTATTGTTTGGGAAACAGCGTACCTTCCTGGTGGGTACAGTGTTGTCTACACAAAAATTAATATAGTCCCAGTCTGTTGTTTCAAAGCAGTCCTGTAGGGCCTCATTCACCTCCGGGTACCATCTCCTAATGGTCCTGGTGGTCGCAGGCTGCTGTTGGACCAAAGGCCTGTAGAGTGGGGTGAGGTGGACAAGGTTGTGATCCAATCTACCGAGGGGAGGGAGTGCAGTGGAGTTGTATGCGTCCTTCACATTAGCATATAACAAGTCCAGAGTTTTATTATTCCTGGTTGGGCACTTCACGAACTGTTTGAACGTGGGCAGCGTTGCAGAGAGAGAAGCATGGTTAAAATCCCCCGAAATGGCAAAGAAAATACTGGGATGCGCTGTCTGTAACCTCGCGATAACAGAGTGGATGACATCACAAGCTGTGTTTGCGTCAGCGGAGGGCGGGATGTAAACAATAACAGCAATGGCCGCTGTGAATTCCCTCGGCAAATAGTAGGGTCTCAGGCTAACGGCTAACAACTCAATGTCTGGGCTACAAACCTCTTCCTTAAGAGTAATATGTCTTGGATTACACCATCTGTTGTTAACTAATAAAGCCAGCCCACCACCCTTGCTCTTACCGGAAGAGACGTGATCCCTGTCCGCTCTGATGGTCTGGAAACTGTCGATAGTGACGTTCTCTATGGGGATGTTATCGTTCATCCAAGTCTCTGTGAAAAGCATTAAGCTCGTTTCTCGATAGACCCTTTGTCCACGGACAAGACCCTCCAGCTCGTCCATCTTGTTATGTAGTGACCTCACGTTGCCCATAATGATAGACGGTATAGCCGGCTTGTACTTGTACTTCCTCCTCTTTGCCTTACATTTCAATCCCGCCCTGCGTCCACGGCGTCGCCTCTTCAACTCGTCCGGAATATCAAACTTTTCCCTGGGGAGCAGCAGCGCTGCGTGGGCTAAATCCAGGAGCTGGGCTCTGTTGTAAATAATAATAGTTGACGACTCCTGTCGACGTACAGCTGCGATAAAATCCATAACTATTATAGTTCAACTGTAGCAAAATAAAAAATAAAACTAAAGAAAAGAGACGAAAAAACGAACTAAAACAACAATTTATGCAGAACAACGGGAGCTGCTTAACAGGCGACCAGCAGGGCGGCGCCAAACACTGTAGTGGAAAAGTTTAAAATGTCTCTCTCCATACTGCATGCATAGGAGAAGATGTTGTGGTAAAGTCAATTTATGACGTTGTGGTAAAGTCATAAAACTGATCAGCTGATTACAGAGTAATGTAATATAACATGTGATGGATTCAGCATGTTCAGCTGATTACTGAGTAATGTAATATAACGTGATGGATTCAGCATGTTCAGCTGATTAGAGTAATGTAATATAACATGTGATGGATTCAGCATGTTCAGCTGATTAGAGTAATGTAATATAACATGTGATGGATTCAGCATGTTCAGCTGATTAGAGTAATGTAATATAACATGTGATGGATTCAGCATGTTCAGCTGATTACTGAGTAATGTAATATAACATGTGATGGATTCAGCATGTTCAGCTGATTACTGAGTAATGTAATATAACGTGATGGATTCAGCATGTTCAGCTGATTACAGAGTAATGTAATATAACATGTGATGGATTCAGCATGTTCAGCTGATTAGAGTAATGTAATATAACATGTGATGGATTCAGCATGTTCAGCTGATTAGAGTAATGTAATATAACATGTGATGGATTCAGCATGTTCAGCTGATTACTGAGTAATGTAATATAACATGTGATGGATTCAGCATGTTCAGCTGATTAGAGTAATGTAATATAACATGTGATGGATTCAGCATGTTCAGCTGATTACTGAGTAATGTAATATAACATGTGATGGATTCAGCATGTTCAGCTGATTAGAGTAATGTAATATAACATGTGATGGATTCAGCATGTTCAGCTGATTACTGAGTAATGTAATATCACATGTGATGGATTCAGCATGTTCAGCTGATTACAGAGTAATGTAATATAACATGTGATTGATTCAGCATGTTCAGCTGATTACTGAGTAATGTAATATAACATGTGATGGATTCAGCATGTTCAGCTGATTAGAGTAATGTAATATAACATGTGATGGATTCAGCATGTTCAGCTGATTACTGAGTAATGTAATATAACATGTGATGGATTCAGCATGTTCAGCTGATTAGAGTAATGTAATATAACATGTGATGGATTCAGCATGTTCAGCTGATTAGAGTAATGTAATATAACATGTGATGGATTCAGCATGTTCAGCTGATTACTGAGTAATGTAATATCACATGTGATGGATTCAGCATGTTCAGCTGATTACTGAGTAATGTAATATAACATGTGATGGATTCAGCATGTTCAGCTGATTACAGAGTAATGTAATATAACGTGATGGATTCAGTACTGTAGGAGTGTTTCATTGACGTGTGTGTACGCACACACACACACACACACACATGCACACACACACACGGGTTGTGCTGCTGGGAAATGCGGTGCTGGTCCAGCGGTGGGGTTCCACAGAGTGGGCTGCTGATGATGAGAACAGCCTACAACATGAAGGGAGTAAAACAACTAATGGCCAATGATATGTTATTCCCTCTGTGTGTGTGTGTGTGTGTGCGTGTCCCTGCGTGCCTGTGTGTGTGTGTGTGTGTGTGAGGATCAGGGTAAAAGGTAATATGGGATTGTCCCTGGAGTGGCATGTTAACTAGATTATCTCTAGAATGGAAGTCTTCCCTGTCTTCATTCCCTAATCCAGGAGGACTGCTGGAAATCATGCAACACATTGTTGGTTTGCCAATCACCATAAACCGCTTCAGAAGAGAAGACACTCAGGAGGAGGAAGAGGAGGAAGAGGAGGAGTAATGCTATAGGAGATATTTGAGGAAGTTTAAAAGGGACAGGAGAATGATATGACAGACTGCTGTCTACATTATACAGCGGGTGTAAATAAGTATTGAACACGTCACCATTTGTCTCAGTAAATATATTTCCAAAGGTGCTATTGACATGAAATCTTTACCAGATGTTGGTAACAACCCAAGTAATCCATACATACAGAAACCAAAACAAATAAGTTCAGAAATTAAGTTATGTGTAATAATGTGAAATGACACAGGGTAGTATTGTAGTAAAAAGTATTGAACACATGAAGCAATCCAGCCCCCTGTCAGTGCAAATTAATATCAGCTGGTTCAGTACCAACTGATGGCCTACAAAAAGGTCTCATTGCCAAGGTGTCACACAAGACACATCTCATGATGGGTAAAAGCAAAGAGCTGTCTCAAGACATTCGCAACCTAATTGTTGCAAAACATAATGATGGCATTGGTTATAGGCGCATTTCTAAGCTTCTGAATGTTCCAGTGAGCACTGTTGGGGCCATAATACGGAAGTGGAAAGACAATCATTTCACCATAAATTTCCCTCGACCAGGTGCTCCTCGTAAATTTGCCCATTCATCCTTCCTTCAATTATGTGAAGTTTGCCAGTACCATTTGCTGAAAAGCAGCCCCACACCATGATGTTCCCACCTCCAAACTTCACTGTTGGTATGGTGTTTTTAGGGTGATGTGCAGTGCCATTTCTCCTCCAAACATGGTGTGTATTATGACATCCAAACAATTTCAATTTTGCTCTCATCTGACCACACTATATTCTCCCAGTATTTCACTGGCTTTTCCAAATGTTGTGCAGCAAACTTTAAACGAGCTTCAACATGCTTTTTTTTCAGCAATGGAGTCTTGCGTGGTGAGCGTGCATACAGGCCATGGCGGTGGAGTGCATTACTTACTGTTTTCTTTGAGACAACAGTACCTGCTAATTGCAGGTCTTTTTGAAGCTCTCCACAAGTGGTCCTTGGCTCTTGGACAACTCTTCTGATTATTCTTTTCACTCCTCTGTCAGAAATCTTGCGAGGAGCACCTGGTCGAGGCAAATTTATGGTGAAATGATTGTCTTTCCACTTCCGTATTATGGCCCCAACAGTGCTCACTGGAACATTCAGAAGCTTAGAAATGTGCCTATAACCAATGCCATCATTATGTTTTGCAACAATTAGGTTGCGAAGGTCTTGAGACAGCTCTTTGCTTTTACCCATCATGAGATGTGTCTTGTGTGACACCTTGGCAATGAGACCTTTTTGTAGGCCATCAGTTGGGACTGAACCAGCTGATATTAATTTGCACTGACAGGGGGCTGGATTGCTTTTTAATTACTGATAGTTTTCAGCTGTTGTCTTGGCTTTCCATGCCTTTTTGAACCTCCCTTTCTTCATGTGTTCAATACTTTTTCCCTGTGTCATTTCACATTATTACACATAACTTAATTTCGGAACTTATTTGTTTTGGTTTCTTTGGATGTATGGATTACTTGGGTTGTTACCAATATCATAGCACCTTTGGAAATATATTTACTGAGAAAAATGGTGACGTGTTCAATACTTATTTCACCCGCTGTATAAGGACAGAGACCAAACTGTTTTGACGTTCCAGATTACCATATCGGGTAGTGGCCCAACGGTTTCCATTTTTCATGAGCATTCTGCAGTAAAACTGTGAACCGAGAGCCAACTCTCCACTCCAACCTGCTTTCCTCCTTTGTATCTGTAGCCTGTGGACGTTAATCACTTCTAAATAATACATCACATAGCAGCCTGGTTATGTCTAACTTTATGCTTCTGGTTTAGAACAGACGGAGACCACAAGCTGCCAAGCTGTCTGGTCCATAAGGAGGACCGACTCTCTCTTATGTCACTGTTTTAACCAGGTCACTGTGAAGCTCTCACACAGACAATAACATGTATCAAAAGCAACACAAGCACGAACAGGCACACACACACACACACCTACACACACACACACACACACACACACACACACACACCTACACACCTACACACACACCTACACACCTACACACACACACACACACCTACACACACACACACACACACACACACACACACACACACACACACACACACACACACACACACACACACACACAATTGTCCCTATATATATATTAAGGAACACCTAACTTTACAAGACTCAAGCTACTCCTTTAGACAACAGCAGCAATTATACATTCCAAGGGTACATCATGAGCTTGGACTAAGGCCCAACTGACTGGAATCATTTACCTATAGAAATCAGGGCATTTTTCTAATGTTTTGTGTGTTTTATGCTGTTAATGTACTTTTCTTTTACTATTGTTATTCCATTGTTATTATTATTAGATAGTAGTTGCCATATTATTCTTGATAATAAGTATTGTTTGTTAAAAAAATACATATATATTTGGACACTTGAAAACGAGATGGTGCATCTCAAGAGATTTCATCCTGCAAAATGTCAAATAAATAAATAAAATAAATCGTTTTTCTATGGTTGCAGTCCTCAAAGATTGAATTGCATTGAATTAAATGTATCAGATCCAACGATTTACCGTCCATAGGGTGGGGTGTCGTAAATAAATGTCTATTGCTTGCAAAATATACAAATAATGTTTCAAGAATGCCTGAATCGCTTCGCCTTGCTTTTCTGGTTGGCTAGATGTACGTTTCACCATCCAATTATTTCAGATCTATACTGGAGTGCAAATTATTTGAATATGGCAAATATTAGTCAGTTCTTGCATTCTATCCATGCTGGCTTTCATGGGCTACCTGAGACATGAAACAGATATTCTGAAGCAGCCATTCTGTTACAACAGAAAGTTTGAGCAGCCATTCTGTTACAACAGAAAGTTGGAGCAGCCATTAGTTTACAACAGAACAAGAAGAACAGAACAGTCAGACAACCGGAACGTGAACATGCCATTTGATTAAAAGAGATGGAGCTGGAAGCACGCCAAAGAGAGATAGATCTGGAAGTTACTCCGAATCAAGCCAGTATATCCTGCACCCTGAACAGAGTTTGAGTTTGATCTTGGTCAGAACAGCCGGCTTGTGCCGCCTTATATCGAAAAGGAGGTGGAAGTATATTTTACTCTGTTTGAGCGGATTGACACGTCACTAAAATGGATGCGCACTGATTGGAATCTTCCTCATTGGTCAGAATGTGTTGCACCTGTCGCCTCGTTAGTCAGTCGTTAGTTTTACCTGCACTGGCACAGCTGATATTTAAGAGAGAGGCAATAGAGATGTTGGAAGAGGCTCGAGATGAGGAGGAAGATGGCGGACAAGGGAATAAATGAATAATGAATAAATATGGAGTGGGGAATTGTATAAACCTTCTGGAAGACTTGGTGAAGGAGAAAATGGGGGACAAGGGAAACAGAAGAAAAGTGAAATATGTCCTGAGTGAACATGGAATGGAGGATTGGACAGAACGTCTGG
Organism: Thymallus thymallus; assembly: GCA_023634145.1. Classification (NCBI taxonomy): domain Eukaryota; kingdom Metazoa; phylum Chordata; class Actinopteri; order Salmoniformes; family Salmonidae; genus Thymallus; species Thymallus thymallus. The sequence goes on along the minus strand of CM042380.1, from coordinate 2,610,369 downwards.
AAGAGCATGAGAAGGAAATTGAACATGACAAGAGTGAGGGTGAATCAACTGCGGTGGCAGGTGTAGTGATGACAGCTGATAATGAGTTGAGTGTAGAGGGAAGCAGGGAGATGAGGAAGGTATAAAAAATAGGTATACGTGCTCTAGTAGCTCTGAGATGGAACCTGACGGGAGCGTGGAGGAAGTACCTGTGGTGAGGACTGCCGAGTTCTGAGGATGTAAAAGATGATTCTGGCCCAGTGGGAGTGAGATTGGTGGAGAAAGGGGATCCTTGCCGTTTGGTTGAAGAGTACAGTGGTAAAGGGAAATGGAGTTGGTTGGAGTAAGGTTCACTAACAGTTGTTAATGAGGATAGGTTTCTGGTTTGAGTAAGGTTCACTAACAGTTGTTAATGAGGATAGGTTTCTGGTTTGAGTAAGGTTCACTAACAGTTGTTAATGAGAATGGGTTTCTGGTTGGAGTAAGGTTCACTAACAGTTGTTAATGAGAATGGGTTTCTGGTTTGAGTAAGGTTCACTAACAGTTGTTAATGAGAATGGGTTTCTGGTTGGAGTAAGGTTCACTAACAGTTGTTAATGAGAATGGGTTTCTGGTTGGAGTAAGGTTCACTAACAGTTGTTAATGAGAATGGGTTTCTGGTTGGAGTAAGGTTCACTAACAGTTGTTAATGAGAATGGGTTTCTGGTGGGAGTAAGGTTCACTAACGATGATGCTTCTTTGGGAGATCCATTTGAAGTGTCAAGGATGGTAAGGGATGCATTGGGAAAGGTGGAGTCAGTCAAGAGTGACCAGGAGTGGTTTTGTTTTGATTTCTTGTGGAAAGAGCAGGAGGAAAAGGCATTATGGACAAACTATTGACTTATAAAGTGGAGAGTTTAGTTTTTTGTAGCAGATCACTGTTAAAAGGTGTCATCTCTGGCGTCGCGTTGGATGTGGAGGCCTCGTGGTTTACGAGCAGCATCGCAGGTGTAGTTGTAGCACGCCGGCTGAACCGTGTAGTGGATGGGGGAAAAGAAGAAAGCCTGTGGGTATTATTGATGTTTGACGAAGAGTATCTCCCTTCAAATGTGAATATGGGATATGTGAGATATGCGCTGAGAGCTTTTGTGTCCAAACTGTTGTTTTGCCTGAATTGCAAAAGGGATGGACATGTATCATGTGTTTGCCAAAGGAATGTTGTTGAAGAATCTGAGGGTGTACGATGTTGTTATTGTGATGGCAACCAAGTTCCCAATTCCCCGGAATGCCCGGTTAGAGTAAAGGAGTATAAGGTGTCAAGGGTCATGGCTATACAGCAAGTCACCTACATGGAGGCACGTGAAATAATTGAAGGAGCGAGGGGAGCTGAAGATTTGGCGGTGGATGCTCCGCAGACTGGGGATATTCAGAGTGTTGTTCAACAGTTGAGGGAAACTGATATGCTGAATGTGAAGACAGTGGATTTAATGGTGTTTATTGCGCATGTGATTAATTGTACAAACAAGCAAAAGTCTATGAAACTGGACATAATCTTATCTGCAGCTGAAATGCTTTTGTGTTTCCAGGACTTCAGTGCCGAAACATTGCAAGTCTACTGCCCGAAGATGGGCTTCCTTCTCAGGCCCCAGAGCCTGTAGGGACGGCGTTGTCTGAAGATGGGCTTCCTTCTCAGGCCCCAGAGCCTGTAGGGACGGCGTTGTCTGAAGATGGGCTTCCTTCTCAGGCCCCAGAGCCTGTAGGGACGGCGTTGTCTGAAGATGGGCTTCCTTCTCAGGCCCCAGAGCCTGTAGGGACGGCGTTGTCTGAAGATGGGCTTCCTTCTCAGGCCCCAGAGCCTGTAGGGACGGCGTTGTCTGAAGATGGGCTTCCTTCTCAGGCCCCAGAGCCTGTAGGGACGGCGTTGGCAGTTGAATCTAAATAAAGGAATACTGTGCGAAAATTGAGCACATTGAGGTTTGTTTTGTTTAATTTGTTTTGTTTATTTTGTTAATTGCGGACCGCACTAATAGCAAAGAATAAGATCCCGTACAGTAGGTGGCGGCAATACACCAATAGGTGTAGTCTGCCATAAAACGTTAATGAAGAAGAAGAAGAAGAAGATGTTGGAAGAGCTGGTGTGGTTTTTATTTTTGTTTGCCTTTTCTTGGGCAAATTTAGTGGGACCTTGTCAATGGCTCGCGTATGCGAGTGGAATGGTGGAAACAGGCGCAGGGAGACAGGCGTAATGCGATACTTATATATATATTCCTTTTAATGTGGCGAACAAACACCATCTGACATGAAACAATCAGGGACAAGAACCAGGGGGGAACAGAGGGAATAAATAGCCAACATACAATTAGTGGAAATGGGAACCAGGTGTGTGAGGAACAGGACAAAACGTAAACTGTGAAATGGATCGGTGGTGGCTAGAATTCCGGTGACGTCGACCGCCTTTGGCCGCCCGACCCAGGGGAGGGACCGACTTCAGCCGAAGTCGTGACAGACCTATGGTGGGTGTCTTTTAGGACACATATTTCCTATTGCTTGCAGCTTTCAGTGGACACCCCCCATAGGTGTCTTTTAAGAACCCCTGCGAGAACCCTACCTGTTTTGGTTGTTGTTAGTTCCCCCTTCTGTTTGAGCGACATATTTTTGGGGGGTGAATGTAACAAAATGGTCAAGTAGTGCACTATATTACACTACTGTCTATATTTCAGTTCTTAATTAAATGTTCACTCCCTGTACCTGCTTCTCATCTCCAGCGTCGGTTCTTACATGTATAGGGAATAGGGTGCAAGGGCTCTGGTCAAAAGTAGTGCACTATGTAGGGTATAGGGTGCCATATGGGACTCATCATGTCTCTGTAAATTGTTTAACTAAGTCCTAAATCCAGCTCCCTGCTGGGTGGTTCAAATCTGCCCTGCTGGCATCCATCCCTAGAGGGGAAATCCTGTCAAGGTATGCAGTGTTGGAGGGGCTTGCACTGAGAGATTATAGATGTTCTCTCTC
>CM042380.1:2544899-2602399 GCA_023634145.1 Thymallus thymallus | reverse complement strand
CTGGAGCCCAGGACATCCAACTGACCCCTGACCCTGGCCAAACGGACTGATAGGCTTATAAAGGATCCTTTCTGTACACTCAGTAGTGCTAATATACACTGAGTGGACAAAACATTAAGAACACCTTTCCATGACAGACTAACCAGGTGAATCCAGGTGAAAGCTATGATCCCTTATTGATGTCAAATCCACTTCAATCAGTGTGGATGAAGGGGAGGTGACAGATTCAAGACTATTGAGACATGGATTGTGTAGATGTGCCATTCAGAGGGTGAATGAGCAAGACAAAACATTTATGTGCCTTTAAACGGGGTATGGTAGTAGGTGCCAGGTGCATCGGTTTGTGTCAAGTACTGCAAGGTTTTTCACGCTCAACAGTTTCCTGTGTGTATCAAGGATGGTCCATCAATCAATGGACATCCAGACAACTTGACACAACTGTAGGATGCATTGGAGTCAACATGGGCCAGCGTCCCTGTGGAACACTTTTGATAACTTGTAGAGTCCATGCCCATACGAATTGAGGCTGTTCTGAAGGGAAACGTGGGGGGCAACTCAATATTAGGAAGGTGTTCTTAATGTTTTGTACACTCAGTGTACTCAGTATATCATTGTTGTTATTCTTATAATAATACTAATACTACTTATTATTATTTATTATTAATCCTTATTATTTTTTATAATTATTATTATATTAAATGGACCTATAGGCTTCTATAAGCGTCTCTCCATACACTCCGTAGCTTCTAATTGTATTATAACTCAGTGTTGCATAGTGGGAGGAGAGGACAGCCCAGGACATCCACTGTCAGGAATCATAAACACCAACCAAGATTTATACCCTAATTTTCATAAGAGGAGATCATTAAAAGACAATTAGTGTGCTGTGATACGGCTCTGCTCGACGAGGTGGGGACACATGCACACAAGCACACACACACACGTAATTACTGCTCAGTTCAAAGTGGTGGGGAACGGCTGAGCGGTTGAGAGCTGAGCTAACGTTGAGACGTTGCCAAATCTCATGCATCGTTCCACATCAAAGGTGTTTATGGAGCTCTAATGACAGCAATGATTCAGTCTTCAGAAAACAAGCTTAAAAGAAGAAAATGTAGCAAAGCCCACTAGAATAAGGAAATTCTCGCTCTCGACTCTTGACTTTTTAGCAGGAAGTCTCTACCAAACTTTAAATAAACGTTACCAATCTACCCTGACCCACAGTATGAGCTTTTGTCAAAAAAGTTAGGCTATAAGCCAGCCAGTCAGTTAGTCAGCCAGCCAGTCAGTCAGTTAGTTAGTTAGTCAGCCAGCCAGCCAGCCAGCCAGCCAGCCAGTCAGTTAGTCAACCAGACACTTTTTAGCAGGAAGTCTCTACCAAACTTTAAATAAATGTTACCAATCTACCCTGACCCACAGTATGAGCTTTTGTCAAAAAAGTTAAACAGGCTTTAAGTCAGCCAGTCAGTTAGTTACCCAGCCAGTCAGCCAGTCAGTTAGTTACCCAGCCAGTCAGTCAGTCAGTTAGTCAGCCAGCATGTTAGTCAGTCAGTCAGCCAACCAGACAGTTAGTTAGTCAGTTAGTTAATCAGTCAGTCAGTCAGTCAACCAGCCAGCCAGCCAGTTAGTCAGCCAGCCAGCCAGCCAGCCAGCCAGTCAGTCAGTTAGTCAGCCAGGCAGTTAGTCAGCCAGCCAGTCAGTTAGTCAGCCAGGCAGTTAGTTAGTCAGCCAGTTAGTCAGCCTGCCAGCCATTCAGTTAGTCAGCTAGCCAGCCTGTCAGTTAGTAAGCCAGCCACCCAGTGAATTAGCCAACTAGCCAGCCAACCAGCCGGTCAGTTAGTGAGCCAACCAGCCAACAAACCAGTTAGTCAGCCAGCCAGCCAGTCAGTTAGTCAGCCAGGCAGTTAGGTAGTCAGCCAGTTAGTCAGCCAGCCAGCCGTTCAGTTTTTGAACTAGCCAGCAATTCAGCCAGCCAGTCAGTTAGTCAGCTAGCCAGCCAGTCAGTTAGTAAGCCAGCCACCCAGTGAATTAGTCAACTATCCAGCAATTCAGCCAGCCAACCAGCCGGTCAGTTAGTGAGCCAACCAGCCGGTCAGTAAGTCAGCCATCCAGCCAGTCAGTTAGTCAGCCAGACAGCCAGCCAGTCAGCCAGTGAGTTAGTCAACTAGCCAGCCAGCCAGCCAGTCAGTTAGTCAGCCAGCCAGCCAGCCAGTAGGTTAATCAGCCACCCAGTCAGTTAGCCAGCCAGCCAGCCAGCAAGTCAGTTAATCAGCCAGCCAGTCGGTTAGTCAGCCAGACAGTCAGTTAGTCAGCCAGCCAGCCAGCCAGTCAGTTAGTCAGCCAGACAGCCAGTAGGTTAATCAGCCACCCAGTCAGTTAGCCAGCCAGCCAGCCAGTCAGTTAGTCAGCCAGACATTCAGTTAGTCAGCCAGCCAGCCAGCCAGCCAGTTAGTTAGTCAGCTAGTTGGACAGCAATTCAGTTAGTCAACTAGCTAACAATTCAGCCAGCCAGCCAGTCAGTTAATCAGCCAGTCAGCCAGCCAGTTAGTCAGCCAGCCAGCCAGACAGTCAGTCAGCCAGCCAGCCAGTTAGTCAGTCAGCCAGCCAGACAGTCAGACAGTCAGCCAGCCAGCCAACCAGCCTGTGCTGCACCCCATCTAGTCAGTTCAGTTTGACAGTTGGTCTCCTAAACTACAGTTCCACAACAAGACCTACATTCAGCCCCAGCCCTTCCACCCCAACAGTAAACTGTCACTACTATACCCCAACAGTAAACTGTCACTACTACACCCCAACAGTAAACTGTCACTACTATACCCCAGCAGTAAACTGTCACTACTACAACCCAACAGTAAACTGTCACTACTATACCCCAACAGTAAACTGTCACTACTACACCCCAACAGTAAACTGTCACTACTATACCCCAACAGTAAACTGTCACTACTACACCCCAACAGTAAACTGTCACTACTACACCCCAACAGTAAACTGTCACTACTACACCCCAACAGTAAACTGTCACTACTACACCCCAACAGTAAACTGTCACTACTACACCCCAACAGTAAACTGTCACTACTATACCCCAACAGTAAACTGTCACTACTATACCCCAACAGTAAACTGTCACTACTACACCCCAACAGTAAACTGTCACTACTACACCCCAACAGTAAACTGTCACTACTATACCCCAACAGTAAACTGTCACTACTATACCCCAACAGTAAACTGTCACTACTATACCCCAACAGTAAACTGTCACTACTATACCCCAACAGTAAACTGTCACTACTACACCCCAACAGTAAACTGTCACTACTACAACCCAACAGTAAACTGTCACTACTACAACCCAACAGTAAACTGTCACTACTACAACCCAACAGTAAACTGTCACTACTACAACCCAACAGTAAACTGTCACTACTACACCCCAACAGTAAACTGTCACTACTACAACCCAACAGTAAACTGTCACTACTACAACTACAAGTTAATTTAAAGATGCCTTAATAAAGTACCCAGATGTCATACTGAGTTGAATTAAATATACCTTAATAAAGTACCCAGATGTCATACTGAGTTAAATTAAATATACCTTAATAAAGTACCCAGATGTCATACTGAGTTGAATTAAATATACCTTAATAAAGTACCCAGATGTCATACTGAGTTAAATTAAATATACCTTAATAAAGTACCCAGATGTCATACTGAGTTAAATTAAATATACCTTAATAAAGTACCCAGATGTCATACTGAGTTTAATTAAATATACCTTAATAAAGTACCCAGATGTCATACTGAGTTAAATTGAAGATACCTTAATAAAGTACCCAGATGTCATACTGAGTTAATTTAAATATACCTTAATAAAGTACCCAGATGTCATACTGAGTTAATTTAAATATACCTTAATAAAGTACCCAGATGTCATACTGAGTTAAATTAAATATACCTTAATAAAGTACCCAGATGTCATACTGAGTTCATTTAAATATACCTTAATAAAGTACCCAGATGTCATACTGAGTTAAATTAAAGATACCTTAATAAAGTACCCAGATGTCATACTGAGTTAAATTAAAGATGCCTTAATAAAGTACCCAGATGTCATACTGAGTTAAATTAAAGATACCTTAATAAAGTACCCAGATGTCATACTGAGTTAAATTAAAGATACCTTAATAAAGTACCCAGATGTCATACTGAGTTAAATTAAAGATACCTTAATAAAGTACCCAGATGCCATACTGAGTTAAATTAAAGATACCTTAATAAAGTACCCAGATGTCATTCTGAGTTAAATTAAAGATGCCTTAATAAAGTACCCAGATGTCATACTGAGTTAAATTAAAGATGCCTTAATAAAGTACCCAGATGTCATACTGAGTTAAATTCAATATACCTTAATAAAGTACCCAGATGTCATACTGAGTTAAATTAAAGATACCTTAATAAAGTACCCAGATGTCATACTGAGTTAATTTAAATATACCTTAATAAAGTACCCAGATGTCATACTGAGTTAAATTAAAGATACCTTAATAAAGTACCCAGATGTCATACTGAGTTAAATTAAATATACCTTAATAAAGTACCCAGATGTCATATTGAGTTAAATTGAAGATACCTTAATAAAGTACCCAGATGTCATACTGAGTTAATTTAAATATACCTTAATAAAGTACCCAGATGTCATACTGAGTTAAATTAAAGATACCTTAATAAAGTACCCAGATGTCATACTGAGTTAAATTAAATATACCTTAATAAAGTACCCAGATGTCATACTGAGTTAATTTAAAGATGCCTTAATAAAGTACCCAGATGCCATACTGAGTTAAATTAAATATACCTTAATAAAGTACCCAGATGTCATACTGAGTTAATTTAAAGATGCCTTAATAAAGTACCCAGATGCCATACTGAGTTAAATTAAATATACCTTAATAAAGTACCCAGATGTCATACTGAGTTAAATTAAAGATACCTTAATAAAGTACCCAGATGTCATACTGAGTTAATTTAAAGATACCTTAATAAAGTACCCAGATGTCATACTGAGTTAAATTAAAGATACCTTAATAAAGTACCCAGAAGTCATACTGAGTTAAATTAAATATACCTTAATAAAGTACCCAGATGTCATACTGAGTTAATTTAAAGATGCCTTAATAAAGTACCCAGATGTCATACTGAGTTGAATTAAATATACCTTAATAAAGTACCCAGATGTCATACTGAGTTAAATTAAATATACCTTAATAAAGTACCCAGATGTCATACTGAGTTAAATTAAATATACCTTAATAAAGTACCCAGATGTCATACTGAGTTAAATTAAACATACCTTAATAAAGTACCCAGATTTCATACTGAGTTAAATTAAAGATACCTTAATAAAGTACCCAGATGTCATACTGAGTTAAATTAAATATACCTTAATAAAGTACCCAGATGTCATACTGAGTTAAATTGAAGATACCTTAATAAAGTACCCAGATGTCATACTGAGTTAATTTAAATATACCTTAATAAAGTACCCAGATGTCATACTGAGTTAAATTAAAGATACCTTAATAAAGTACCCAGATGTCATACTGAGTTAAATTAAATATACCTTAATAAAGTACCCAGATGTCATACTGAGTTAATTTAAAGATGCCTTAATAAAGTACCCAGATGTCATACTGAGTTGAATTAAATATACCTTAATAAATTACCCAGATGTCATACTGAGTTAAATTAAATATACCTTAATAAAGTACCCAGATGTCATACTGAGTTAAATTAAATATACCTTAATAAAGTACCCAGATGCCATACTGAGTTAAATTAAAGATAACTTAATAGGAAATGACTCAAGTAAAAGTGAAAGTCACCCAGTAAAATACTACTTGAGTAAAAGTCTAAAAGTATTTGTTTTTAAATATACTTAAGTATCAAAAGTAAATGTATAAATCATTTTCCAAGTGCTTATACAGTAGTAGGAAAACCAGACAGCACTATTTAGTTTTTTATTTATTTACAGATAGCCAGGGGCTCACTCCAACACTCCAACATAATTTACAAATGAAGCATTTGTGTTTAGTGAGTGCGCCAGATCAGAGGCAGTAGGGATGCTATCTTGATAAGTGTGTGAATTGGTCTATTTTCCTGTCCTGCTAAGCATTCAAAATGTAACAAGTACTTTTGGGTGTCAAAAAAAGTACATAATTTTCTTTAGTAATGTAGTGAAGTAAAAGTAAAAGTTACTTATCAAAAATATAAATAGTAGGGGCCCTCCCGAGTGGCGCACGGTCTAAGGCACTGTATCACAGTGTTCCATCGCGCTCTAGCATCTCCTGTGGCGGGCCGGGCGCATGCACGTTGACACAGTCGCCAGGTGTACCGTGTTTCCTCTGACACATTTGTGCGGCTGTCTTCCGGGTTAAGCGTGCATTGTGTCAAGAAGCAGTGCGGTTGACGGGTTGTGTTTCGGAGGACGCACGGCTCTAGACCTTCGCCTCTCCCGAGTCCGTACGGGAGTTGCAGAGATGGGACAAGACTGTAACTAACAATTGGATATGGTGACATTTCTGCATAAATTGGTCACAACAATAGACAAACACAGTGTGCTTAAAGTAATAACACACAAGCTTTAAAAACACTATTGCTATTCACAAGCAGCATTGCCAGATGTGAACCATGCCTCGAACAAAAGAGATCTCAGAAGACCTAGAATTAAGAATTGTTGACTTGCGTAAAGCTGGAAAGGGTTACAAAAGTATCTCTAAAAGCCTTGATGTTCATCAGTCCATGGAAAGACAAATTGTCTAGAAATGGAGAAAGTTCAGCACTGTTGCTACTCTCCCTAAGAGTGGCCGTCCTGCAAAGATGACTGCAAGAGCACAGCGCAGAATGATCAATGAGGCTAAGAAGAATCAGCTAAAGACTTACAGAAATCTCTGGAACATGCTAACATCTTTGTTGACCAGTCTGCGATACGTAAAACTTTAAACAAGAATGGTGTTCATGGGAGGACACCACGGAAGAAGTCACTGCTGTCCAAAAAAAACATTGCTGCACTTCTGAAGTTCGCAAAAGAGCACCTGGATGTTCCACAGAGCTACTGGCAAAATATTATGTGGACAGATTAAACTAAAATTGAGTTTGGAAGGAACACACAACACTATGTGTGGAGAAGAAAAGGCACAGCACACCAACATTAAAACCTCAACCAATCTGTAAAGTCTGGTGGAGGGAGCATCATGGTTTGGGGCTGTTTTGCTACCTCGTGGCCAGGACAGCTTGCTATCATTGACGTAAAAATGAATTCCCAATTTTATCAAGACATTTTGCAGGAGAATGAAAGGCTATCTGTCTGCCAATTGAAGCTCAACAGAAGTTGGGTGATGCAACAGGACAACGACCGAAAACACAGAAGTAAATTAACAACAGAATGGCTTCAACAGAAGAAAATACTCCTTCTGGAGTGGCCCAGTCAGAGAGCAACCCTGTCTAATTCCTCTACACACTTTAAAAGGTACACTCAAACCACCATTGATCTTCAATACACTCTCAATGTCACCATACAGCATCGTGATCATGGCAATGAAACCAGAGCTGAACCTAAATGCTTTCATTGTGCGTCAAAGATATAAGTGTTCAACCCGGTCAAATGCCTTTTCCTGATCTATAGAAATATGACCAGAAAGGTCCAAATAATCCCGTATTAGTGAAATATTATCTAAGATCTACCTTCCGGGAACACAGTAGGACTGGTCCGTGTGTATAATCTGCTCCATCACCTCTCTAATCCTGTTGGAAAGTGCCTTGGAGAGAATGTTATAATCAGTACAAAGCAAAGCCAAAGGCCTCCAGTTCTTGATCTCTTGTAAATCCCCCTTTTTTGGCAACAAGGTGATGACTGCTCTCCTGCAACTCAGCGGCAGCAACCCTCCAGCTAAACTGTCACTGAGTACATCCAGCAGATCCTCACCAGTTGTTCCCCAAAAAGACCTATAAAAGTCATCAGGTAGCCCATCAATGCCAGGAGCTCTACTCTCCATCCCCTGCATTGCAGCATATTGCAGTTCTGCCAATAACAATGGTCGCTCCAACTCTTTATTCGTTTCCACAGACACTTTTGGTAAACCCTCCTTTTTTTATTTCAGTGTCTTAATATGACCTTGTTCTCCTGTAGACTCTGCAATATTTTGTATTTCTTCACTTTCCTTCTCCAACGTCTTAATTGACCGGATAATCTTTCTGGTGACATTGAAGTGTATTGTACAACTTTACCCACATCCCACCACTTCTGAAGGTGGGTGAAAAAACGCTTCTGAGATCTCTATATCTCCCAAAAATAACAAAAACACTTCTTAAAATGAGCATCACCTAATAGGGAGGTATTCAAATGCCAATAGGCACTCCTGGGCTTCACATAACTAATAAAGAGTACAGCTGTGACTAGACTGTGATATGAAAACCCTACTGGGGTTATATAACTATTTATAAAGACTTGAGAGATGCTCAAAACAATACACCCTGTCTAGCCTGGCTGGAGAGATGGAGTTGTCTCTTACATGTGTCCAAGTATATTGTCTATCAGTTCCATGTAAACTACGCCATACATCACATACATCATGGGTTTCTACTAGGCGAGCAAAGCTACGACGTGATGCCATATGAGGTTCAACATGATTCCTGTCTCTCTCTTTTTCAGTGCAATTAAAATCACCACCAATAAACACATATTCCTCCCCACTGCAGTTTGTTATTGTGTCTGAGAGTTTCTCCAGGAATAACATTCTCTCTACTGCCACCACTGGTGGATAGACATTAATAAAAACCATTATAACATTCTCTCTACTGACACCACTGGTGGATAGACATTAATAAAAACCATTACAATATTTAACATTTTTGCTTTTACCTTAAGCAGTCTACCTATGCAGGTTCATGCTTTTCTAAAATTCTTAGAAAATAGGATAGCTACACCTGCACTCATGTTAGTCTTGTGACTAAGGACCACCTGTCCCTCCCACTCTCTCTGCCATTCCACCTCATTACCCGCATCAGTATGTGTTTCTATAGTGAGAGGGTATACACTCTCACTAAAGTGATCCCTCACATTATGGAATACACTCTCACTAAATTGATCCCTCAAATTATGGAATACACTCACTATAGAGATCCCTCACATTGTGGAATACACTCACTATAGAGATCCCTCACATGATGGAATACACTCTCACTATAGAGATCCCTCAAATTATGGAATACACTCACTATAGAGATCCTTCAAATTTTGGAATACACTCACTATAGAGATCCCTCACATTGTGGAATACACTCACTATAGAGATCCCTCACATTGTGGAATACACTCACTATAGAGATCCCTAACGTTCTTGAATACATTATGTACATCACAGAAGACTGAAATATAACTAAACCGTTTGACATAAAAACACAGAGAGAGAAAAAAAAGCGATATTAATTATGAAAAATAAATATTAATAATATTCCACCCCTGAGGCCACTAGGTCATTTGACTGCAGTAAAGGCATGTCACAACTGTTAACAGTGAACGGAGGGTGACATTATTAGACCTGGGTCAAATACATGTCAACACTTGAGCTGTGCTTGGTTTAGTTTGAATCAGTTAGTCAGGTATAATGCAAAGTCCAAGGTAATTCAAGCACACTTCAAATATTTTAGGTACTTGAATGTTTTTGACCTGTGTATGTATTTAAATGGATATCATACCCAGTGGTTCACCTCCTCAACTGAGTGTTAAAATTATTCAGTTAAAATTAATCTAACTTCCACTCCTGCAATCAACCAACCAATCAGTGAGACTGGGAACAGAAATTAGCATGGGAATTTCTAACACACTGGCTCATTTATTTTCCCTCGTGGCCGCCATTATTAGCCAAATAACTATTATTTTACACAAAACCTCCAATTTAGACATGCCTATTGGGCTAACGTTGGACCAGCCCATCTGGCATCTGCCAGAATTGCCCTATGGCCAGTCCATCCCTGCAACCAATCAACCACACTCATCTGCATAATACTGTATCAAACCAGCTCATGTCCCTTAAAAACTACTGTGGCTAACCCTTCGACTCTCATTTGTAAACCTCCCCGTCTCTCTCTATCTTTCTCTCCCTCTCTTTCTTACTCTCTTTCTTCCTCTCACCCCACCCATCCTCTCTCTCTCTCTCTCTCTCTCTCTCTCTCACTCTCTCTCTCTCTCTCTCTCTCTATCCACAGCAACTATAGCGTAATTTCATCAAGCCGTAATGATAATGATAATCATAACAGTGGAATCTCCATGTTCAATTAATTGCATAATTAAGCAGTGTATTAATGGCAGCAATCTGGAGAAATCTGAATCCCTCAATCCCAGGCTGCGTCCCAAATGGCACCCTGTTCCCTAAATGCATAATTATATCTTGTTTAGAGATAATATTCAAATTCATGGACAAAACAGAAGTGGAGATTTCTCTTTTCTCCTTCACTCACCTGTCCATCTCCTCATTTGTATTCCATGCTTTCACTCTCACTTGTCCACTCAAGCTTACCATTGTTGTCATCTATCACCCACCAAGTGTCCTTTGAGGGTTCCTCAATGAGCTTGACACCTTGATTAGCTAATTTCCTGACAATGGCTCACCACTCATCGTACAGAAGGTTGATGGCATCCGCTCTTCATTCACTGGTCCACTGGTCCCACTCACACAGAACTACCCTGCGCCTTGACCTGTTTCTCCCCTCTCTCTCCAGATGACATCCTGTGACTAGTGAGGTCCAGCCACCTGGCAACCTGCCTGCTCAACCCCATCACCTGCTTCATTCTCCAGACCATCTCTGGAGACCTTCTCCCATTTCTCACTTCCCTCTGACGTCAAAGACTACACTTGAGCATGCTGTCTCTGACTAACTCTCTCGCTATCTCTCTCAGAATTATCTTCTTGACCCTAAGCAGTCAGGCTTCAAGAGAGACTGCTCTCTCTACAAACCAAGTCACTCGGCTCCGCCATATCCTCACATGGACTCTCCTATCATTGCTATGAGGATGACTCATCATATCCTCACATGGACTCTCCTATCATTGCTATGAGGATGACTCATCATATCCTCACATGGACTCTCCTATCATTGCTATGCGGATGACTCATCATATCCTCACATGGACTCTCCTATCATTGCTATGCGTAGGACACTTTTCTCCTTCCCCCCTTCTGACACCCAGGTTGTGACACCCATCTCTGCGTGCCTGGCAGATATCTCAGCTTGGATATCGGCCCACCACGTCAAGCTCAACCTCGACAAGACAGAGCTGCTCTTTCTCCCTGGGAAGACCTGCCTGCTCCAGGACCTCTTTATCACGGTTGACAACTATACAGTGTTCCCCTCCCAGAGTGCAAAGAACCTTGCCGTGACCCTAGACAACACCCTGTCGTTCTCTGCAAACACCAAAGCAGTAGCTCGCTCATGCAGGTTCATGCTGTACAGCATCCGTAGAGTACAACCCTACCTCACACAGGAAACGGCTACTGCAACTCGCTGCTGTCTGAGCTCTCCACTTGTGCCATCAAACCCCTGAAACTTATCCAGAACGCCGCAGCCTGCCTGGTGTTCAACCATCCCAAGTTCTCCCATGTCACCTCACTCCTCCACACACTCCACTGGTGTAGAGAACCAAACACCATTCAGCTCAACATTAAGATTTTGTTAAAAAATATATATATTCTGAATTTTTGCACAAAAGATGTATCAACCCCTACAAAAATCTCCATTAATTATAATCCACATAATAATTCACATTTCCTGTTGCTGCAGAATTATTTTCCTGTTGTTAGAAGCAGGGTTAAATTAAGATAGCGCACCTGAACCGTGAGGAAAACTAGTCCCGTTCACCCCAGAGGAGATGAACATTGAGCCAGAGTTTGTGTGTGTTTCCGGTGGCAGATGTACCAGTGCTTAGTGGTTTACGAGGCAGAAGAGAGCTAGCTACTGTATACAAAGCCTGGTAATGAGAGCTAGCTACTGTATACAAAGTCTGGTAATGAGAGCTAGCTACCGTATCCAAAGCCTGGTAATGAGAGCTAGCTACCGTATCCAAAGCCTGGTAATGAGAGCTAGCTACTGTATACAAAGCCTGGTAATGAGAGCTAGCTACTGTATACAAAGCCTGGTAATGAGAGCTAGCTACTGTGGCACGGTGAGGAGGGAGACACTTGGCCTTTTCTCGAGAAAACACCCCGCTCAGATCTTATTCTGGCGGAATGCTCCCCGTGAGGGTGATCTTAGGGCTCTCTACTGATGTAACCCCTACCGTTGTGGTCAAGCAGGTCCTCCGACATTTATCCGACCATCCTAGGATCCTTTGTGCACTCCAGCCTATGTTGGGGTCGTGTTGCTGGAGCCAAGGAAGTCCCAAGATGACCGGATGTATGGAGGATGTATGGATCACCAACAGTTCCAGTCTCTCTCGAGTAATAGAGCCAGACCCCACCGGTTGACCATCCAGAGCGTGGATGGGCATAGAGGACCTCAAACGGCGCAGCGGCACAGCCCCTGACGACTCCGCCGTTCTCTCTCCTCTGCGGAGAGTCTCGTTATCCCCAACTTTACCGCCAGTAGCTCTCGGTCACATCGTAGTTCCTCTCCGCAGCACTCAGCTTCTTCGAGTAGTACGCACAGGGGTACAGCAGCGGCCAGTTCCTCTGTAGCTGGGAGAGGACCTTGGCTCCAGCAACACGACCCCAACATAGGCTGGAGTGCACAAAGGATCCTAGGATGGTCGAATAAATGTCAGAGGACCTGCTTGACCACAACGGTAGGGGCTACATCAGTAGAGAGCCCTGAGATCACCCTCACGGGGAGCATTCCGCCAGAATACGAAGATCTGAGCGGGGTGTTTTCATCGGCTCCGGTTCCGGCTTTGATCGGTGAAGGGGAAGATGCGCGCGGCGCACCAGCTGGTCACTGTCCCGGAGCTGCCCGTCGATGGCTATGGCCTGGGCGATGTAGGCGTCCAGCATCATAGACTGACTCACACAAGCCAGCTCCATCTAGACCTCAGTCCGCAGACCCCTGCGGAAAGCGGTCCTCAGAGCCGGCTCGTTCCACCCACTGGACGCCGCCCCCGCTCCCCCACAGTGCCGTTGCCCATTCAAGTGCACGCCCCGTGAGGGGAGTAATCATCGTGTGCACCTTCTCCGAGTCCGACACAGGCTGATCGCCTAAATACAGTTCGCACTGGAGAAGGAACCCTCGACAACCCTCCGGATTGCCATCATATTTATCTGGGACGGCTCTCCGGAGGTCTTCCCTCGGGACTTGTCGAGACTCAACACGATCGAGTGCTGGGGACGCTGTGGCTCCAGATGAACCTACTGGGTGCTCCCCGCCCGATCGTGCCGCCATGAGGGACATCATGTCCCCGAGTGCGGTCACCAACCCGGCGACTTGTTCCTCCATGGCTCGGAGTCTCTTTTCCAGCTCAGGTGCCCGACCGGGTAGCCCAGCTCCCTCTCCGCGCCCGTCCATGGAGACCTAGGGAAATGAGAGGGGAAAAGAAAAAATCAAAAGGTGCAGACAAATACTAGCTGGTGGAAAAATAAAAAAGGTACCTCGGGTTATTCTGTGATATTGCGAGGGGTGAAAGTGAAAGAGGAGGTGAAGAATCAGAGATTATGTAACAGAAATACGAGGTTTAATAACGAAGACAGCAATACATAAAGAAGGAAACAATAACCCGCGAACCAAACACACAGATCTATAAGGTGACCCTGATGACCAAATGCGTAACAGGTGTGGATCATCAGGGTGTTACTGCCATCTTCCCACGACCGCCGGTTAGAACGCCGGCGAGGAGGAACGCTGGAGAGGAGGAGGTCCCGCAGCTCTGCGCGGGGCATTCATTACAAACACAAGCCTGCTGTGACACATACAGTTTAGTTAGTTAGTAGCAACACAAAAGAGGAATGAGGGAAGGAGAAAGGGAGAGGTGGAAGGATTGAGTAGTCTCTCACGAGTCTATCAGCGAAAACAGCCGGCGGTTTTAATTGGCTGATCTTTTTCAGCATCACCAACTAGCATAACCCAGAACCTCCCCTCTACATTGTGGACTTCAAAGTGCGAGCAGCAAGTGATTTAAACAAGGAAGTGAGTTCGTAAAATCGGAAGTACGCACCTTAGAAATAGTTTTCGGATATAAACTTCATATGCCCGAAAAATAATATGGTCAATGTGAAAGAACATTTATTTTGGTTGGCGATTTTCACCAATCTTTCAAAGTCCCATCTAATACAGCTGTAGCAGGCTTGCCCTTCCCCCAACTCCATTTCAACCACACCCCTTTCAAGTTCCACTTTGTAGCACAGTGTTACCAGGCTCTATGCAACAGCAGTTTGAGCCTGGGGACGAGGTTAGGGATTTAGTAAGTCTTTTTTTGTAGTTGTTTCTATGGAGATAGTTAGAGGCGGTTTGAAGCCGCATGCTGTCTGTCCTGGTCCCTGTAATTAGTCTTCTCTCTTCTTCTCCTCTGTTGAATAATACAACTGGTGTGATGATAAAGAGTTTTACAGAGGTGGAAAGTGAGAGACAAGAGAGAAAGGAAGAGAGAGAAGGAGAGAGAGAGGGAGAGACTGAAGCGAGAGAGAGAGAGAAAGAGAGAGAGAGAAACTGAAGCGAGAGAGAGAGAAACTGAAGCGAGAGAGAGAGAGAGAGAGAGAGAGAGAGAAACTGAAGCGAGAGAGAGAGAGAGAGAGAGAAACTGAAGCGAGAGAGCGAGAGAGAGAGAGGAAGAGAGAGAAGGAGAGAGAGAGGGAGAGACTGAAGCGAGAGAGAGAGAGAAAGAGAGAGAGAAACTGAAGCGAGAGAGAGAGAGAGAGAGAAAGAGAGAGAGAGAGAGAGAGAGAGAAGGTAATTTATGGTCCTGTCTCCTCACTGCTCAATATCAATGAAACATTTAACACTATCAGTAAAACTCCCTCATGACAATCGCTTGCTGGGACTTAAAGTTGTACAAGTCTCTCTGACTGTCTCTGTTCAACAGCCGCTTCCAGGGTCTCCTCTGATCTTCAGTTGATGTGCTTCCCAAATGGCACCCTATTCCCTTTATAGTGCACTACTTTTGACCAGAGGGCCCTGCTCAAAAGTAGGGCCCTATAAATTAAATAGGGTGCCACTTGGGACACCGACACTGTAGCTGTTTGGGATGCAGATATTGGTTTAATTGCCAGCAGGACTCAAATGTAGGTCTGCGTTTGGGGTCGCTACAGTCAGGTTGGGCTTGTGCTGAACGCTGGACCCCCAGCGTCGATTAAGACTGAGGAAGAAACCAGGCCCGGACCCAAGCAAACCCTAATGTGATGACATCACACTACACTTGCCTTTAAAGGCAATTTCCCTGATGTTTGTGGATATAGTTACTCTGGCCTAGGAATTTTCAGATAACCATTTTCAACATAGAAACAGTGAAACACATTTGTTAAACTCAGCTGATGCTAATTTAATGTGACTTGGTCCAAATAGGCTCCTGAATGATGTAATCTGAAGGTGAAATCAGGGTCCAGACTATTTGACTGGACACAACCTTGTGTTCTCTCTGTCTGTTCCAGTGTGCTGTCTGAACGTTAGAATAACATAGTATCTTTAGAAACATTACAGATAAGTTTAGCTGGCCAGTCAGCAAGGATGCAGAGATGTCAAGTTCAATGTTTTCTCTCTCTCTCTCTCTCTCTCTCTCTCTCTCTCTCTCTCTCTCTCTCTCTCTCTCTCTCTCTCCCCCCAGGTTGTGATGTTTAATGTTGTGTGTACAGTACCTCTCTCTCTCTCTCTCTCTCCAGGTTGTCAGGCTGATTTCTGGGGCCCCCACTGCACTAACCGATGCCAGTGCCAGAACGGGGCCAAGTGTAACCCCATCACGGGGGCGTGTGTGTGTACGGACGGGTACCAGGGCTGGCGCTGCGAGGAGCCGTGCGAGGCGGGGCTCTATGGGAAGGGATGCCAGCTAGAGTGCCAGTGTCTCAACGGTGCCACCTGTCATCACGAGACCGGAGAGTGCCTCTGTGCACCGGGATACACCGGGGCTATGTGAGTCTTCAGTCACCTCATCAGTCTATGACCCTATGACTACCATTACACCTATTGTTTACTGGCTATTGTGTAAGGTTTTGTCCTCACAACTATACATATATATAACAACTATACATATATATACACAGCGGGTGAAATAAGTATTGAACACATCACCATTTTTCTCAGTAAATATATTTCCAAAGGTGCTATTGACATGAAATCTTCACCAGATGTTGGTAACAACCCAAGTAATCCATACCAAAACAAATAAGTTCAGAAATTAAGTTATGTGTAATAATGTGAAATGACACAGGGAAAAAGTATTGAACACATGAAGAAAGGGAGATGCAAAAAGGCATGGAAAGCCAAGACAACAGCTGAAAACTATCAGTAAATAAAAAGCAATCCAGCAAAAACATTATGCAAAACATAATGATGACATTGGTTATAGGCGCATTTCTAAGCTTCTGAATGTTCCAGTGAGCACTGTTGGGGCCATAATACGGAAGTGGAAAGACAATCATTTCACCATAAATTTGAATGCTCCTTCACTTCTGACAGAGGAGTGAAAAGAATAATCAGAAGAGTTGTCCAAGAGCCAAGGACCACTTGTGGAGAGCTTCAAAAAGACCTGCAATTAGCAGGTACTGTTGTCTCAAAGAAAACAGTAAGTAATGCACTCCACCGCCATGGCCTGTATGCACGCTCACCACGCAAGACTCCATTGCTTAAAAAAAAGCATGTTGAAGCTTGTTTAAAGTTTGCTGCACAACATTTGGAAAAGCCAGTGAAATACTGGGAGAATATAATGTGGTCAGATGAGAGCAAAATGGAACTGTTTGGATGTCATAATACACACCATGTTTGGAGGAGAAATGGCACTGCACATCACCCTAAAAACACCATACCAACAGTGAAGTTTGGAGGTGGGAACATCATGGTATGGGGCTGCTTTTCAGCAAATGGTACTGGCGAACTTCACATAATTGAAGGAAGGATGAATGGGCAAATTTACCGAGACATTCTTAACAAAAATCTGCTGCCATCTACCAGGATGATGAAGATGAAACGAGGGTGGACATTTCAGCAAGACAATGATCCCAAACACACAGCCAAGGAAACTCTCAATTGGTTTTAAAGAAAGAAAATAAAGCTGCTAGAATGTCCCAGCCAATCACCTGACACTTGAAAATCTATGGAAAGAACTGAAGATCAAGATTCATAGAAGAGGCCCACGGAACTTTCAAGATTTGAAGACTGTTTGTGTGGAAGAATGGGCCAAAATCACACCAGAGCAATGCATGCGACTAGTTTCTCCATACAGGAGGCGTCTTGAAGCTGTCATTACCAACAAAGGCTTTTGTACAAAGTATTAAATACATATCAGTAAGTGTGTTCAATACTTTTTCCCTGTGTCATTTCACATTATTACACATAACTTAATCTCTGAACTTATTTGTTTTGGTGTCTTTGTATGTATGGATTACCTGGGTTGTTAACAACATCTGGTGAAAATTTCATGTCAGTAGCACCTTTGAAAATATATTTACTGAGAAAAATGGTGACATGTTCAATACTTATTTCACCCGCTGTATATATAACTACTATACATATACAGTAGCAGTCAAAAGTTTGGACACACCTACTCATTCAAGGGTTTTTCTTTATTTTTTCTTTATTTTCTACATTGTAGAATAATAGTGAAGACATCAAAGCTATGAAATAACACATATGGAATATGTAGTAACCAAAATATATATCAAAATATATTTTATATTCGAGATTCTTCAAAGTAGCCACCCTTTGCCTTGATGACATCTTTGCACACTCTTGGCATTCTCTCAACCAGTTTCACCTGGAATGCTTTTCCATCAGTCCTGAAGGAGTTCCCACATTTCCTTCACTCTGCGGTCCAACTCATCCCAAGCCATCTCAATTGGGTTGAGGTTGGGTGATTTTGGAGGCCAGGTCATCTGATGGTGCACTCCATCACTCTCCTTATTGGTCAAATAGCCCTTACACAGCCTGGAGGTGTGTTGGGTCATTGTCCTGTTGAAAAACAAATGATAGTCCCACTAAGCGCAAACCAGATGGGAATGCTTATTGCTGCAGAATGCTGTGGTAGCCATGCTGGTTAAGTGTGCCTTGAATTCTAAAGAAATCACAGACAGTGCCACCAGCAAAGCACCCCCCACACCATCACACCTACTCCAGCAGGACTGGCCACACATGCAGAGATCATCCGTTCACCTACTCTGCGTCTCACAAAGAAACGGCGGTTGAAATCAAAAATCTCATATAATGTCCAATGCTCATGTTTCTTGGCCCAGGCAAGTCTCTTCTTCTTATTGGTGTCCTTTAGTAGTGGTTTCTTTGCAGAAATTCGACCATGAAGGCCTGATTCACACAGTCTCCTCTGAACAGTTGATGTTGAGATGTGTCTGCTACTTGAACTCTGTGAAACATTTATTTGGGCTGCAATTTCTGAGGCTGGTAACTCTAATGAACTTATCCTCTGCAGCAGAGGTAACTCTGGTCTTCCATTCCTGTGGTGGTCCTCATGAGAGCCAGTTTCATCATAGCGCATGATGGTTTTTGTGACTGCACTTGAAGAAACTTGACATTTAGGACTGTAGTTTACTCAGTACTTTGTTGAAGCACCTTTGGCAGCGATTACAGCCTCAAGTCTTCTTGGGTATGGCGCTACAAGCTTGGCACACCTGTATTTGGGGAGTTTCTCCCATTCTTTTCTGCAGATCCTCTCAAGCTCTGTCAGGTTGAGCTATTTTCAGGTCTCTCCAGAGACCACTCAAGGACATTCAGAGACAGGCTGATTTCTGGGGCCCCCACTGCACTAACCGATGCCAGAACGGGGCCAAGTGTAACCCTATCACGGGGGCGTGTGTGTGTACGGACGGGTACCAGGGCTGGCGCCACTCCTGCGTTGTCTTGGCTGTGTGCTTAGGGTCGTTGTCCTGTTGGAAGGGGAACCTTCTCCCAGTCTGAGGTCCTGAGTGCTCTGGAGCAGGTTTTGTGGCCACTGTGTTCTTGGTCACCTTCAATGCTGCAGACATTTTTTGATATCCTTCCCCATATCTGTGCCTCAACGCAATCCTGTCTCGGAGCTCTACGGACAATTCCTTCGACCTCATGGCATGGTTTTTGCTCTGTCAACTGTGGGACCTTATATAGACATGTGTGTGCCTCATGACCAATCAATTGAATTTACCACAGGTGAACTCCAAACTCCATCTCAAGGATTATCAATGGAAACATGATGCACCTGAGCTCAATTTCGAATCTCATAGCAAAGGGTCTGAATACTTATGATAATAAGAAATATATAACTTCTGACTTCAACTGTATATACACTATATACACTTAGGTTGAAGTCATTAAAACTAATTTTTCAACCACTCCACAGATTTCATGTTAACAAACTATAGTTTTGGCAAGTCGGTTAGGACATCTACTTTGTGCATGACACAAGTAATTCTTCCAACAATTCCAGTGGGTCAGAAGATAAGTGAAATAATCTCTAAACAATTGTTGGAAGAAGAGAGATAGATAGATAGATAGATAGATAGATAGATAGATAGATAGATAGATAGATAGATAGATAGATAGATAGATAGATAGATAGATAGATAGATAGATAGATAGATAGATAGATAGATAGATAGATAGATAGATAGATAGATAGATAGATAGATAGATAGATAGATAGATCAAAACAAAGAGACCTCAGAAAATAAATTGTAGACCTCCAAATATCTGGTTCATCCTTGGGAGCAATTTCCAAATGCCTGAAGGTACCACATTCATCTGTACAAACAATAGTACACAAGTATAAACACCATGGGGCCTCGCAGCCGTCATACCGCTCAGAAAGGAGACACGTTCTGTCTCCTAGAGATGAACGTACTTTGGTATGAAAAGTGCAAATCAATCCCAGAACAACAGCAAAGGACCTTGTGAAGATGCTGGAGGAAACAGGTACAAAAGTATCTATATCCACAGTAAAACGAGTCCTATATCGACATAACCTGAAAGGCCGCTCAGCAAGGAAGATGCCACTGCTCCAAAACCACCATAAAAAAGCCAGACTACGGTTTGCAACTGCATTTCATTTTTGGAGAAATGTCCTCTGGTCTGATGAAACAGAAATAGAACTGTTTGACCATAATGACCATTGTTATGTTTGGAGGAAAAAGGGGGAGGCTTGCAAGCCGAAGAACACCATCCCAGCAACTTTGCTGCAGGAGGGACTGGTGCATTTCACAAAATAGATGGCATCATGATGAAGGGAAATGATGTGGATATATTGAAGCAACATCTCAAGACATCAGTCAGGAAGTTAAAGCTGGTCCCAAATGGGTCTTCCAAATGGACAATGACCCCAAGCATACTTCCAAAGTTGTGGCAAAATGGCTTAAGGGCAACATCACAAAGCCCTGACCTCAATCCTATAGAAGAACTGAAAAAGTGTGTGGGAGCAAGGAGGCCTACAAACCTGACTCAGTTACACCAGTTCTGTCAGGAGGAATGGACCAACATTCTTATTGTCGGAAGCTTGTGGAAGGCTACCCGAAACGTTTGACCCAAGTTAAACAATTTAAAGGCAATGCTACCAAATACTAATTGAGTGTATGTAAACTTCTGACCCACTGGGAATGTGATGAAAGAAATACAAATAAATCATTCTCTCTATTATTATTCTGACATTTCACATTCTTAAAATAAAGTGGTGATCCTAACTGACCTAAGACAGGGAAGTTTTACTAGGATTAAATGTCAGGAATTGTGAAAAACTGAGTTTAAATGTATTTGGCTAAGGTGTATGTAAACCTCCGACTTCAACTGTATATCAAACATCAGTCTGTGTGGGTGCTTCAAGACGTTACATTAAACAGTTTAGATCAGACACCAGACTATGTGTGGGTGCTTCAAGACGTTACATTAAACAGTTTAGATCAGACACCAGACTATGTGTGGGTGCTTCAAGACGTTACATTAAACAGTTTAGATCAGACACCAGACTATGTGTGGGTGCTTCAAGACGTTACATTAAACAGTTTAGATCAGACACCAGACTATGTGTGGGTGCTTCAAGACGTTACATTAAACAGTTTAGATCAGACACCAGACTATGTGTGGGTGCTTCAAGACGTTACATTAAACAGTTTAGATCAGACACCAGACTATGTGTGGGTGTTTAGATGTATCTTGTGATGTCTCCACTGGTCTCTTCCTGTGTCCCTTAAGCTGTGGTGAGCGGTGTCCCTCTGGTAGTCATGGCGCCCAGTGTGAGCTGCGTTGCCCGTGTCAGAACAGTGGAATGTGCCATCACGTCACGGGGGAGTGTTCATGCCCCGCTGGATGGTTGGTACGTTCCAGACACCACACACCATTACACCATTACATACTCTCCTCTACAGCTTTATTCACAAAACAGCCTTCTCCCAGACAGCTTTATTCACAAAACAGCCTTCTCCCAGACAGCTTTATTCACAAAACAGCCTTCTCCCAGACAGCTTTATTCACAAAACAGCCTTCTCTCAGACAGCTTTATTCACAAAACAGCCTTCTCCCAGACAGCTTTATTCACAAAACAGCCTTCTCTCAGACAGCTTTTTTCACAAAACAGCCTTCTCTCAGACAGCTTTATTCACAAAACAGCCTTCTCTCAGACAGCTTTATTCACAAAACAGCCTTCTCCCAGATAGCTTTATTCACAAAACAGCCTTCTCTCAGACAGCTTTATTCACAAAACAGCCTTCTCCCAGACAGCTTTATTCACAAAACAGCCTTCTCCCAGACAGCTTTATTCACAAAACAGCCTTCTCTCAGACAGCTTTATTCACAAAACAGCTTTCTCCCAGACAGCTTTATTCACAAAACAGCCTTCTCCCAGACAGCTTTATTCACAAAACAGCCTTCTCCCAGGCAGCTTTATTCACAAAACAGCCTTCTCTCAGACAGCTTTATTCACAAAACAGCTTTCTCCCAGACAGCTTTATTCACAAAACAGCCTTTTCCCAGACAGCTTTATTCACAAAACAGCCTTCTCCCAGACAGCTTTATTCACAAAACAGCCGTCGGTGTTTGTTGGTGATACTGCACCGGCATCCTGTGCACCTTCCACCTCGTCTCTACTCTCTGCACCCGCACGTAGGATGAACATGGATGACGTGGATAAAATGCTCTTGACTGAGCAAAGGGGCCAAACGAGGGCGCTACAAAAGATGTCTTCGGATGTGCAGCAGATGGCCATTTCCATCAGGGCTGTGAGGCGCCACAGTCAGCAGGTAAAAGACCTTGTGGTGGCAGTGAATGGAATGACGCGAGCTGTCACAAGATTATGTCGCCAGCAGCAGGAGACCAACAACTGCCTCAAGGCGATCATTGTAAGCATGACCGGAACCTCCAACCCTGCACCACCCAGCCCTGTGCCATCCCGACCTGCACCACCCAGCCCTGTGCCATCCCGACCTGCGCAACCCAGCCCTGTGCCATCCCGACCTGCGCAACCCAGCCCTGTGCCATCCCGACCTGCGCAACCCAGCCCTGTGCCATCCCGACCTGCGCAACCCAGCCCTGTGCCATCCCGACCTGCGCAACCCAGCCCTGTGCCATCCCGACCTGCGCAACCCAGCCCTGTGCCATCCCGACCTGCGCAACCCAGCCCTGTGCCATCCCGACCTGCGCAACCCAGCCCTGTGCCATCCCGACCTGCACCACCCAGCCCTGTGCCATCCCGACCTGCGCAACCCAGCCCTGTGCCATCCCGACCTGCGCAACCCAGCCCTGTGCCATCCCGACCTGCGCAACCCAGACCTGTGCCATCCCGACCTGCGCAACCCAGCCCTGTGCCATCCCGACCTGCGCAACCCAGCCCTGTGCCATCCCGACCTGCACCACCCAGCCCTGTGCCATCCCGACCTGCGCAACCCAGCCCTGTGCCATCCCGACCTGCGCAACCCAGCCCTGTGCCATCCTGACCTGCGCAACCCAGCCCTGTGCCATCCCGACCTGCGCAACCCAGCCCTGTGCCATCCCGACCTGCGCAACCCAGCCCTGTGCCATCCTGACCTGCGCAACCCAGCCCTGTGCCATCCTGACCTGCGCAACCCAGCCCTGTGCCATCCTGACCTGCGCAACCCAGCCCTGTGCCATCCTGACCTGCGCAACCCAGGCCTGTGCCATCCTGACCTGCGCAACCCAGCCCTGTGCCATCCTGACCTGCCCAACCCAGCCCTGTGCCATCCTGACCTGCGCAACCCAGCCCTGTGCCATCCCGACCTGCGCAACCCAGCCCTGTGCCATCCCGACCTGCGCAACCCAGCCCTGTGCCATCCTGACCTGCACCACCCAGCCCTGTGCCATCCTGACCTGCGCAACCCAGCCCTGTGCCATCCTGACCTGCACCACCCAGCCCTGTGCCATCCTGACCCGCCCAACCCAGCCCTGTGCCATCCCGACCTGCACCACCCAGACCTGTGCCATCCCGACCTGCACCACCCAGCCCTGTGCCATCTCCAACTATACTGAGGCGAGGTCTCAGAAAGAGAACACAGTCACACTGACAGAAGTCCAACATTGCTGTTGTTCGTTTAATGTGTATTTCCTCTTTGTGTTTTTTTCACATTTAAAGTGAAAGTTGTAGTTTGTTTATGGTTGAATCCATTTCTTTTAAATGGATATAATATAAATTAGCAGCGGACATTTAAATATTTTTTTGAGCCAATGTCAAATATTTTGTGAGATTCTGTGAGATTTGATTTCTTCCAGTAACTGTAATATTGCGTAGCTGCTTAATCTGTAACGCTTAATGATTTCGTTTTCACTCAACTGAAAAAGTGTGATTCTTGTGGCAAAAATCTTTTCAGCTCTTCTCCTTAGCCTATGTCTTGTCTTGCTGTGATTACTGCTGCTATTTCACCAGGAGGCATATGCCAGGAACCCCGCTTCATAAATTACACCTGCTTTTAAGAGGCCGATAATTTTCAGCGCAAAATAGAGGCGCGCTTTCACCGGCTTTTTCTGTACATAACGTGGAATACATAATTAGGGCAGTTTACGCTTCCCCTCCCATCTCTTTATGTGACACTCCCACTTTCCCCTTGACCATCCCATGAATGCATATCATGACACGAAAAGCGCATTTTTCCATTTTCAGTTCCCGCGACAGGCAGTCTGCGCTTTCATCTCGGTGCGTCCTGTTCGTACATACCTCGCCATGGTTTTATGCGCACTTTGCGAAACAAATACGCCTGAAGTGGGCGCAAAAGCGTTAGTACATCTGGCCCTGAATGTCGATAATTATGGCTGGTACTATGTTCAGAGGTGCTAAGTATTCTTGGCCGGCTAATGCTACCAGTGTTTCCTTCACTGTACTTCATACGCCACAAAATGTATCACAGACTACACAGTCCACTCTGGTGACTGTTCTCAGAAACCACAAAATGTATCACAGACTACACAGTCCACTCTGGTGACTGTTCTCAGAAACCACAAAATGTATCACAGACTACACAGTCCACTCTGGTGACTGTTCTCAGAAACCACAAAATGTATCACAGACTACACAGTCCACTCTGGTGACTGTTCTCAGAAATCCTTTCTAATGATATGATCAGAAATGTTCTAATGGTTGTTCATAATGATGTTCCACGTCTGTGTGTGTGTTGTTCTCAGGGCTCGGTGTGTGTGTATGGGTGTGTGTGTGTGCTTGTCTGTGTGTGTGGTACATGCGTGTTTGTGTTTGCATGTGGTACATCTATGTGTGTGTGTGTGTGTGTGTGTGTGTGTGTGTGTGTGTGTGTGTGTGTGTGTGTGTGTGTGTGTGTGTTGTCCTCAGGGCTCGGTGTGTGTGTGTTGTCCTCAGGGCTCGGTGTGTGTGTGTTGTCCTCAGGGCTCGGTGTGTGCCCAGCCCTGCCAGTTTGGCACCTACGGCATCAACTGCAGCCGGGAGTGCCCCTGCCGGAACGGAGGTCTGTGTGACCACATCAGTGGGCAGTGCCAATGCACCACTGGCTACAGCGGAGAGAGGTAGGGCACTGGGCTTGGCATGGGAACTTCACCTCAAGTAGGACACTTTATCACTATGTGTGCACTGACTAGAGAGAGAGAGAGAGGAAACACTATGCCCAGTGGCCTACCTTCCCAAACCAACAAACAATATAAAAAGTTAAAATACTCTCAATGAAAGATTGGTAAGACAGAGTCAGTATAGTACAGTCAACATTAAAAGATCCCAGCTTATTGAGAAAGTACAGTCTCTTACTCTTATTGTAGATCAGGTCTGTACATTTACTCCACTGAAGCTTATTGTAGATCAGGTCTGTATATTTACTCCACTGAAGCTTATTGTAGATCAGGTCTATATATTTACTCCACTGAAGCTTATTGTAGATCAGGTCTGTATATTTACTCCACTGAAGCTTATTGTAGATCAGGTCTATATATTTACTCCACTGAAGCTTATTGTAGATCAGGTCTGTACATTTACTCTACTGAAGCTTATTGTAGATCAGGTCTGTATATTTACTCCACTGAAGCTTATTGTAGATCAGGTCTGTATATTTACTCCACTGAAGCTTATTGTAGATCAGGTCTGTATATTTACTCCACTGAAACTTATTGTAGATCAGGTCTGTATATTTACTCCACTGAAGCTTATTGTAGATCAGGTCTGTATATTTACTCCACTGAAGCTTATTGTAGATCAGGTCTGTATATTTACTCCACTGAAGCTTATTGTAGATCAGGTCTGTATATTTACTCCACTGAAGCTTATTGTAGATCAGGTCTGTATATTTACTCCACTGAAACTTATTGTAGATCAGGTCTGTATATTTACTCCACTGAAGCTTATTGTAGATCAGGTCTGTACATTTACTCTACTGAAGCTTATTGTAGATCAGGTCTGTATATTTACTCCACTGAAGCTTATTGTAGATCAGGTCTGTAGATTCATCACACCACTCTACAAAGTAATTTAGGCTCGGGCCACACCGTTCCTCGTCATCATAAAACAGGCTGATCAAGGCAGTGTCATCAGCGAACTTAACCAGGTCTCTGTCAGGAGGTGAACTATTACAACTATTAGTGTACAAGATGTACAGGAGTGGGGAGAAAACACATCCCTGAGGAGCGCCTGTGTTGGTGGTGCGTATTTCTCTGTGCCAGAATGTAAGGCTGGATTGTGTTGAAGGCAGAAGAAAAGTCAACAAACAGAACCCTGACATGGGATTTGGAACCCTCTAGATGTCTATAGACCATGTTGAAGGGAGTAATAAGGACAACATCAACTCCTCTCCTGGGCTGATAGGCAAACTGAAACAGGTTGAGGAGCTTCTAGGTGGCGCTGAGAATATGACTCTTCACAATTCTCTCTCTCTCTCTCTAGATGTCAGGAGGAGTGTCCGGTGGGGTCGTACGGTCCTCAGTGTGCCCATAAGTGTGACTGTCAGAACGGAGCGAGGTGTTACCATATCAATGGGGCCTGTCTGTGTGACGAGGGGTTCAAAGGTCCTAGGTGTCAGGACAGGTTCTGTCCCTCTGGACTATATGGACTCACTTGTGATAAATACTGCCCCTGCAATGCCTCAAACACACTCAGGTACTGTCTATACTAAATAAGGGTGTTTTGAGATAAAGTAGCATTTCTTCAAACAGAACCCTTGTAGGTTCTAGATAGCGCCTTTTTTCTAAGAGTGTATCTCTTCTCCTCTTCTCCATTCCCAGCTGCCATCCGTTGTCAGGGGAGTGTGCGTGTACGGCTGGGTGGGCGGGGCTGTTCTGCAACGAGACCTGTCCGTCAGGTTACTATGGTGAGGGGTGTAAGGAGCCGTGTGCGTGTGCCCACGGAGCTGACTGTGAGGGCATCACTGGAGCCTGCATCTGTGCCCCCGGGTACATGGTGAGTAGATGGAGGAGGACACACCACACAGTGTACACACTGTACACCTGTACTTAGCTCATGTTTTTATAAAACCTCTTAGGAAGCTACAGTACAGTAGTTGAATGTCAAATGTGTCGTTACAAATGGCTTAATGGATTTGAACCATTGTTGTGAGGGTCGTCAGAACAGTACTTTAGGTAAAACCCTGCCAAGCAGCAGAAGGGGAGATAGACAGGTACCCTTGGACTGGAGAGATGAGTGCAGTACAGCATCATACTGTACCGGACACAGCTTTACAAAGCCTTAGTCTGTCTCCCAAATGGCACCCATTCCCTATATAGTGCACTACTTTTGACCAGAGCCCATGACCAAAAGTAGTGCACTATATAAGGAATAGGGGGCCATTTGGAACGGAACATAGAGTCCATTATCTATGTAGTGAACCTTAATGAAACATAATTTTACATCTGAGAGATGTAAATGTCAATGGAAACGATGTAGCTTTGAGTCGGACTCTGATAAAACAGATGTACTGAATGTACCAGGGGGAGGGTTGTGACCCCAGCTTCACTCACAGCCTGTGTACCAAATGACACCTTAATAGAGAATAGTCTGGCATTTGGGACGCAACCTCACTGCTATAGGGAGACGGGCAGAGATGGAATGAGATGAGCTGTGAAGATATTAGTCAGTCCTGTAGCACAACACAGTTAATTTCACTACCCTGAACCAAATTGTGTGTACAGACAAAATCATGCACAAACACACACACACCCAGACACACACAGACACATTCACCTCCACAGCCCTTAGTGCCAGAGGACATACAGTCTGTTTATTAACAGACAGAGAGGAGATGAAGAGAGGAGAGGAACAGAGCCTGAGGCCTCACTGATAGTAACACAGACAG
The DNA here is from genome assembly GCA_023634145.1 of Thymallus thymallus. Classification (NCBI taxonomy): domain Eukaryota; kingdom Metazoa; phylum Chordata; class Actinopteri; order Salmoniformes; family Salmonidae; genus Thymallus; species Thymallus thymallus. The sequence goes on along the minus strand of CM042380.1, from coordinate 2,574,494 downwards.
GAGATGAAGAGAGAAACAGAGCCTGAGGCCTCACTGATAGTAACACTGACCATAGTAGTGATCCATGGTAAGTTCAACACATTCCCAACCAGGGAAGACTGTTCAACACATTCCCAACCAGAGAAGACTGTTCAACACATTCCCAACCAGAGAAGACTGTTCAACACATTCCCAACCAGAGAAGACTGTTCAACACATTCCCAACCAGGGAAGACTGTTCAACACATTCCCAACCAGAGAAGACTGTTCAACACATTCCCAACCAGAGAAGACTGTTCAACACATTCCCAACCAGAGAAGACTGTTCAACACATTCACAACCAGAGAAGACTGTTCAACACATTCCCAACCAGAGAAGACTGTTCAACACATTCCCAACCAGAGAAGACTGTTCAACACATTCACAACCAGAGAAGACTGTTCAACACATTCACAACCAGAGAATAATATATTTTAAAACCCACAGGAAGAATATGACTCTCTTGTTTGACATTTTCTGACAAGCGAGCACTTAGATATGCCAATTTTTCACGTTTTTATACTTTCATGAAATGTTTAGAAATGACGTCGGCTAAAGCATTTGTGAAAATTCTATGAGTAGCCAAGTCTAGACCAGCGATAATATCATGTGGTATTGTGGGTCAGAAGAGTCGGAAGAATGGGCACAAATGGAACTCAGGCCTCTTTCTAAAGCTCAGACTTTCCGACATTAAGATGACTGAGTTCCCAGTTGTTTTGAACGCACCAATAATGATGAGCTCCCCATTGGATTACTTTCCACTCCACTTGATTTGGATTATTGATTAGATGTATTTTCTGCTGCTGGCCACGTGAGCAACTTGGGGGAAATGCATGTATTCAGCTAGCTAGCTCTGTTTTGTGCTGGGTTGTGTTGACATTGCTTGTTGTTTTGTAGTTGTAAGCGTGCATGAAGGTGATTATCAAAGCTACCAACCTGTATCAATTGACTGTGTAGCCACCGGCACTGACTCCATTTCAACAACAGGGTTGGATGGGGCGGGAGGTGGGTAGGTCTCAGAGTCACTGAGCTCCTTGTCTGCATCATGCCGCTTTCAAAACAAGTTCAGAGTTCCCAGTTGTTTTGAACTTGGCATCACTAGTGCCATCTGTGGCAGTGACTGGTGATGTGGAATAGCTGGCTTTTGAGGTGCCATTGCTTTTGTGTGTATAAGGGTGAAATGCTAGTTTGATTTCTTGATTACTTTGCCATGATCACTATTAGCTAGATAGTTATGTTGTTGTGTGTGAAACAAAGTAATGTTATCTCTTACCTGTCTCCTCTCTCACTTCTCAAAAGCCTGCCTATTTAACAGAGGTGGCCCAGCACCGTCCTCCTTTCTACCTAGACAGCCTCCTCTCCACCCCAAACTGCTCCTTCAATTTGGGGATAATCTCGAAAGACTCCTCCTCGATGTGCCCGCTGCTAGTGAGCCAGCTAATGAGTGCTGATATAATATGGATGGAGCGGGTGCAGCTTGTGAGCCAGCTAGTGAGCCAGCTAGAGAGATAGCCAGTGAGCCAGCTAGAGAGCCAGCCAGTGAGCCAGCTAGAGAGCCAGCTAGAGAGCCAGCTAGAGAGCCAGCAAGGGCAGGTGCAGCTCCCTAGTGTAGTGTACAGTACTCATTAGTCCGGTGCAGCTCCCTAGTGTAGTGTACAGTACTCATTAGTCCGGTGCAGCTGGCAGGTCTGAGACACTGCAGGTGTCTTGGAACACTACATGTTGAGAAGTAGAACCAGAGAGATACTGAATACCATGTACCTAACTAGAATAGAAAGAAATATAAGCACCAACCATGTTATTATGATTATTTATACTGTATACTGTCACTCTGTTTACAGAATGCTAATGTGTTCAGAAACATGTGACACAGACTGTGGTGCAACACATAAGATGATTGTTTATTCAATGTGTCAATGTGTTTGTATCTGTTCCTGTTTATTTATGTCCCTAACCATAAATAAATAAACAAGTATGTACACTGTTAATGTAATTCTACACCCGTCAACTCAGAGCTTGACTGGAGGGGACAACCACCCAGCAACCACCCAGCGTACAATGGCTTGTGAAAGTATTCACCCCCATTTTTACTATTTTGATGCCTTACATTCTGGAATTAAAATTGATTTTTTGGGGGGTTTGTATCATTTGATTTACTCAACATGTCGACCATTTTGAAGATGCAAAATATTTTTTATTGTAAATCAAACAAGAAATAAGACAAAAAAAACTTGAGCGTGCATAACTATTCACCCCCCCAAAGTCAATACTTTGTAGAGCCAGCTTTTGCAGCAATTACAGCTGCAGGTCTCTTGGGGTAAGTCTCTATAAACTTGGCACATCTAGCCACTGTGATTTTTGCCCATTCTTCAAGACAAAACTGCTCCAGCTCCTTCAAGTTGGATGGGTTCCGCTGGTGTACAGCCATCTTTAAGTCAAACCACAGATTCTCAATTGGATTGAGGTCTGGGCTTTGAATAGGCCATTCCAAGACATTTAAATGTTTCCCCTTAAACCACTCAAGTGTTGCTTTAGCAGTTTGCTTAGGGTCATTGTCCTGCTGGAAGGTGAACCTCCGTCCCAGTCTCAAATCTCTGGAAGACAAACAGGTTTCCCTCAAGAATTTCCCTGTATTTAGTGCCATCAATCATTCCTTCAATTCTGACCGGTTTCCCAGTCCCTGCCAATGAAAAACATCCCCACAGCATGATGCTGCCACCACCTTGGGGGATGGTGTTCTTGGGGTGATGAAAGGTGTTGGGTTTGTGCCAGACATAGCGTTTTCCTTGATGTCCAAAAAGCACAATTTTTTACATGTTTGGAGAGCTCCTTGGTCTTCATGGTGCCGCTTGCTTGGTGGTTCCCCTTGCTTAGTGGTGTTGCAGACTCTGGGGCCTTTCAGAACAGGTGTATACAGCGGGTGAAATAAGTATTGAACACATCACCATTTTTCTCAGTAAATATATTTCCAAAGGTGCTATTGACATGACATTTTCACCAGATGTTGGTAACAACCCAAGTAATCCATACATACAAAGAAACCAAACAAATAAGTTCAGAAATTAAGTTGTGTAATAATGTGAAAAAGTATTGAACACACTTACTGATATTTATTTAATACTTTGTACAAAAGCCTTTGTTGGTAATGACAGCTTCAACTAGAAACTAGTCGCATGCATTGCTCTGGTGTGATTTTGGCCCATTTTTCCACACAAACAGCTTCAAATCTTGAAGGTTCCGTGGGCCTCTTCTATGAATCTTGATCTTCAGTTCTTTCCATAGATTTTCAATGGGATTTAAGTCAGGTGATTGGCTGGGCCATTCTAGCAGCTTTATTTTCTTTCTTTGAAACCAATTGAGAGTTTCCTTGGCTGTGTGTTTGGGATCATTGTCTTGCTGAAATGTCCACCCTCGTTTCATCTTCATCATCCTGGTAGATGGCAGCAGATTTTTGTCAAGAATGTCTCTGTAAATTTGCCCATTCATCCTTCCTTCAATTATGTGAAGTTTGCCAGTACCATTTGCTGAAAAGCAGCCCCACACCATGATGTTCCCACCTCCAAACTTCACTGTTGGTATAGTGTTTTTAGGGTGATATGCAGTGCCATTTCTCCTCCAAACATGGTGTGTATTATGACTTCCAAACAGTTCAATTTTGCTCTCATCTGACCACACTATTGTAAGGAAGATGTAGGCTGAGTGGAATCCATAAGCGGGTCTTTATTAAAGGATCTGAGCATCAAATCCAAACAATAGTCACTACTCGTAGTCCGGTCACAGGCCTTGGTCGAAGCACAGGTAAAACAATCCAATGTTAGACAAATCCAAAAAACAGCAATCCAAAAGCGTGAGTCAAAAGGCAAAACAATGGTCATAACAGTAATCATCAACAGAGAATGGTAGAACACTTAGTAAGGCAGAGAACTGGCAACACTTCGCAATAAGGCAGTGATAGCACATGGCTTAAATACAGGGTGACAGGAAATGACAAGACAGGAATTGATGTGGCAGGAACAGGAAGTAACAGAGTTCAATATTCAGGTGATGGCTCCCTCTGATGGACTGGTGCCTGATCAAACGTTACAACTATATTCTCCCAGTATTTCACTGGCTTTTCCAAATGTTGTGCAGCAAACTTTAAACGAGCTTCAACATGCTTTTTTTTCAGCAAGTCTTGCGTGGTGAGCGTGCATACAGACCATGGCGATGGAGTGCATTACTTACTGTTTTCTTTGAGACAACAGTACCTGCTAATTGCAGGTCTTTTTGAAGCTCTCCACAAGTGGTCCTTGGTTCTTGGACAACTCTTCTGATTATTATTTTCACTCCTCTGTCAGAAATCTTGCGAGGGGCACCTGGTCGAGGCAAATTTATGGTGAAATGATTGTCTTTCCACTTCCGTATTATGGCCCCAACAGTGCTCACTGGAACATTCAGAATCTTAGAAATGCGCCTATAACCAATGCCATCATTATGTTTTGCAACAATTAGGTTTGCGAAGGTCTTGAGACAGCTCTTTGCTTTTACCCATCATGAGATGTGTCTTGTGTGACACCTTGGCAATGAGACCTTTTTGTAGGCCATCAGTTGGGACTGAACCAGCTGATATTAATTTGCACTGACAGGGGGCTGGATTGCTTTTTAATTACTGATAGTTTTCAGCTGTTGTCTTGGCTTTTCATGCCTTTTTGCACCTCCCTTTCTTCATGTGTTCAATACTTTTTCCTTGTGTCATTTCACATAACTTAATTTCTGAACTTATTTGTTTTGGTTTCTTTGTATGTATGGATTACTTGGGTTGTTACCAACATCTGGTGAAAATGTCATGTCAATAGCACCTTAGCACCAATTTTTTTCACTTCACCAATTTGGACTATTTTGTGTATGTCCATTACATGGAAGTTTGCAAGGCACTGTATCTACAGTAATAGACACACACACGGACACACACGGAAACACGCAAGCACACGCACACACACACACACGGACGCATGCACAAACATACACACAGAGACTGCTCGTCATACTGTTGTCCCCTGGTCTGGTCCAATTATCAGTGTTCTGTCATGCAGGCAAGACCTCTGTCTAACACAGGGCCTTGACCCTTCCCTCGTCCCTCTGTCTGAAGCAGAGACCTGAGGGTTCCCTGGTCCCTCTGTCTAAAGCAGAGACCTGAGGGTTCCCTGGTCCCTCTGTCTAAAGCAGAGCCCTGAGGGTTCCCTGGTCCCCTCTGTCTAAAGCAGAGACCTGAGGGTTCCCTGGTTCCTCTGTCTAAACCAGAGGCCTGAGGTTTCCCTGGTCCCTCTGTCTAAAGAAGAGACCTGAGGGTTCCCTGGCCCCCTCTGTCTAAAGCAGAGACCTGAGGGTTCCCTGGTCCCTCTGTCTAAAGCAGAGCCCTGGTCATGGCTAACATGTTTCTATATTTCAGTAGCTCTCCAGGACTACAATCTACTGGACCATACTGTAGTAATCTCCAGTGCTTTCTCCAGTGGACTGTTATTCTAACTCATCATACTGTAGTAATCTCCAGTGCTTTCTCCAGTGGACTGTTATTCTAACTCATTATACTGTAGCAATCTCCAGTGGACTGTTATTCTAACTCATTATACTGTAGTAATCTCCAGTGGACTGTTATTCTAACTCATTATACTGTAGTAATCTCCAGTGGACTGTTATTCTAACTCATTATACTGTAGTAATCTCCAGTGGACTGTTATTCTAACTCATTATACTGTAGTAATCTCCAGTGGACTGTTATTCTAACTCATTATACTGTAGTAATCTCCAGTGGACTGTTATTCTAACTCATTATACTGTAGTAATCTGTAGTGGACTGTTATTCTAACTCATTATACTGTAGTAATCTCCAGTGGACTGTTATTCTAACTCATTATACTGTAGTAATCTCCAGTGGACTGTTATTCTAACTCATTATACTGTAGTAATCTCCAGTGGACTGTTATTCTAACTCATTATACTGTAGTAATCTCCAGTGGACTGTTATTCTAACTCATTATACTGTAGTAATCTCCAGTGGACTGTTATTCTAACTCATCATACTGTAGTAATCATACTTTTGATGTCTTCACTTTTATTCTACAATGTAACTAATTGTGCAATAAAGAAAAACCCTTGAATGAGTAATATTCCAAACTTTTGGCCCCCAGTGTGTGTTGAAAAGTGTGGGGCTTAAGGGCAAACATCCTGGCTGTATCACATCTCGGCCGTGATTGGGAGTCCCACAGGGCGGCGCACAATTGGCCCAGCGTCGTCCAGGTTTGGCCGGGGTAGGCCGTCATTGTAAATAACATTTTTTTTTTTTTTTTGCCTACTTAAATAAAGGTTAAATAAATAATAAATACAAATTAAGCTGCATCCCTGTCTCACCCCACGGCCCTGTGGATAGAAATGTGTGTGTTTTTTGCCAATTTTAACCACACATTTGTTGTTTGTGTTCACTCTCTCTCTCTCTCTCTCTCTCTCTCTCTCTCTCTCTCTCTCTCTCAGGGTGATGACTGTTCTCTGATCTGTCCTGATGGGGTGTATGGGACAAACTGTTCCTGTCGGTCTCTATCTCTCAGGGTGTTGACTGTTCTCTGACCTGTCCTGCTGGGGTGTATGGGACCAACTGTTCCTCTCTGTCTCTCTCTCTCAGGGTGATGACTGTTCTATGACCTGTCCTGCTGGGTTGTACGGGACCAACTGTTCCTCTTCCTGTTCCTGCCACAACCAGATTGCCTGCTCACACATCGACGGATCTTGCATGTGCAGAGAAGGTACTGTAGGCTGAATGCTATCATCTCTCTCTCTCGCTCTCTGGTGCATGCTGGGAATTGGGAAGGGAATGCATGGGAGGGTGATCTAGGTGAGAGGAAATTGTCACTGTTTCTTTTTCTTGTATTCGATTATTTGAATTATAAAAAAAATAATATAAAAAAAATAAATAAAAATAAAAAAACAATCTGAGTTTTTTCCGCGAGAGTTGTCTCGTGTCGGAGGCAGGAATGGCGTCTCACACGAGTGTGCAGGCGTCAGGCCTGTCGCTCCGGCATGGGATTAGGTGTGTGACCCAAGCAGGTGTGTCTGTAGAGGACGTGTTGCTGGATGTGGCAGAGCGCGTGGGGCATGACAATATCGTCTCGGCGTTAGTGGGATTTTTTAAAGAAGAAAATCTGGTTCATAGTTTGATCGAGAGCGGGATTTCGGTAAGTGGTACATTTGTCCCTGTTCAACCACTAATGTTCCAACTTTTATTCCTGATGCCGACATTGAACGAGAGCTTTCTCGTTTTGGAAAACTTGCCAGTGTCACGTTCGGGTGTGTAGAAAGACCAAGGCGCAGCGTATCCATAGTTCGACATCTTTATTTAATGAACTATCGAACTATACAAAATAACAAATGATAATATATAATGAAAGGACACACGTAGCACGACACGAGACAATATACAACAATGAACCACGCCAACGGAGTGGAACACAGACATATAAGTAAGATCCCTAATTAGAGGTAATGCATAGCAGCTGCCTCTAATTAGGGATCCCACACACACACACCAGACAGAAATAGAAATGATAGATCTGCCAGACTCTGACCATAGAAATATAGAGAAGCAAAGCTTCTCTATGGCCAGAGCCTGACAGTACCCCCCCCCAAAGGCGCGGACTCCCGGCCGCAAGAAAAATAAACACAAACATGAGGGAAGGGTAAGGGAGGAAAAAACATCACACGATCGCAGGTGGCGGTTCCGGCCCCGGCGAAGTGGCTAGCTTCCTCCCCATTTCTACTGGGCCCGGTGTGGCTGGCGACTCAGGCCATTTAAAGGGACAACCCACTGGTCCTGGAAATGACCATGGTGGGGCAAAAGGCTCAGGCCAAGGAGCGGGGCAAATAACCGGGCCAGGACTGGGCATCGGTGTAACAGGCGACTCCGGCCATATAAAGGGGCAACCCACCAGTCCTAGAAATGACCATGGTGGGGAAAAAGGCTCAGGCCATGGAGCGGGGCAAATAACCGGGCCAGGACTGGGCACCGGTGTGGCAGGCGACTCCGGCCATATAAAGGGGCAACCCACCGGTCCTGGATACAACAATGGTGGGGAAATAAGTTCAGGCCATGGAGCGGGGCAAATAACCGGGCCAGGACTGAGCACCGGTGTGGCGGGAGGCTCCGGGCTGTCGAGCGTCACGGGAGGCTCCGGGCTGTCGAGCGTCACGGGAGGCTCCGGGCTGTCGAGCGTCACGGGAGGCTCCGGGCTGTCGAGCGTCACGGGAGGCTCCGGGCTGTCGAGCGTCACGGGAGGCTCCGGGCTGTCGAGCGTCACGGGAGGCTCCGGGCTGTCGAGCGTCACGGGAGGCTCCGGGCTGTCGAGCGTCACGGGAGGCTCCGGGCTGTCGATCGTCACGGAAGGTTCCGGGCTGTCGATCGTCACGGAAGGTTCCGGGCTGTCGATCGTCACGGAAGGTTCCGGGCTGTCGATCGTCACGGAAGGTTCCGGGCTGTCGATCGTCACGGAAGGTTCCGGGCTGTCGATCGTCACGGAAGGTTCCGGGCTGTCGACCATCACGGGAGGCTCCGGGCTGTCGACCATCACGAGAGGCTCCGGGCTGTCGATCATCACGAGAGGCTCTGGGCTGTCGATCATCACGAGAGGCTCCGGGATGTCGAGGCGCACCGACGGTCTGAAGCGTGGAGCTGGCACTGGAGGCACCTGGCTGGGCCCACGCACTGGAAGTCGAGTGCGGGGAGTCGGCACGAGACGTACCGGACTGGGGAGGCGCACTGGAGGCCTGGTGCGTGGAGCTGGCACTGGAGGAACCTGGCTGGGCACACGCACTGGAGGTCGAGTGCGGGGAGTCGGCACGGGACGTACCGGGCTAGGGAGGCGCACTGGAGGTTGAGTGCGGGGAGTCGGCACGGGACGTACCGGACTTTGCACACGCACTGGAGGTAGAGTGCGGGGAGTCGGCACGGGACGTACCGGACTGGGGAGGCGCACTGGAGGCCTGGTGCGTGGAGCTGGCACTGGAGGAACCTGGCTGGGCACACGCACTGGAGGTCGAGTGCGGGGAGTCGGCACGGGACGTACCGGGCTAGGGAGGCGCACTGGAGGTTGAGTGCGGGGAGTCGGCACGGGACGTACCGGACTGGGGAGGCGCACTGGAGGCCTGGTGCGTGGAGCCGGCACTGGAGGAACCTGGCTGGGCACACGCACTGGAGGTCGAGTGCAGGGAGTCGGCACGGGACGTACCGGGCTAGGGAGGCGCACTGGAGGTTGAGTGCGGGGAGTCGGCACGGGACGTACCGGACTTTGCACACGCACTGGAGGTAGAGTGCGGGGAGTCGGCACGGGACGTACCGGACTGGGGAGGTGCACTGGAGGCCTGGTGCGTGGAGCTGGCACTGGAGGAACCTGGCTGGGCACACGCACTGGAGGTCGAGTGCGGGGAGTCGGCACGGGACGTACCGGGCTAGGGAGGCGCACTGGAGGTTGAGTGCGGGGAGTCGGCACGGAACGTACCGGACTTTGCACACGCACTGGAGGTAGAGTGCGGGGAGTCGGCCCGGGACGTACCGGACTAGGGAGGCGCACTGGAGGCCTGGTGCGTGAAGCCGGAACTGGAGGAACCTGGCTATGCACACGCACTGGAGGTAGAGTGCGGGGAGTCGGCACATGACGTACCGGACTGGAGAGGCGCACTGGAGGCCTGGTGCGTGGAGTCGGCACTGATGGCGCCGGACTGATGACACGCACCTCAGGGCGAGTGCGAGGAGCAGGCACATGACGTACCGGACTGGAGAGGCTCACTGGAGTGTAGCAGACTGCCGGACCCAGACTGGGCACCGGTGGAGCGGACTGCTCTGGCACTGGAGTAGAGCAGACGGCCGGACCCCGACTGGGTACCGGTAAAGCGGACTGCTCTTTCACGGGAGTGGAGTAGGCGACAGGACACGGATCATTCCACTCCGACATTTCCCGTTCAACTTCCTCCGCTATCTCCCACATTTCCTCCAACACGTCTCCAAACTGGCTCTCCAAATAATTCTCCTCTTCTTCACTTTGCGCCCCCCATTTATATGTTGGGCACAGTGCATCCCACATGGAGAGTGGTACTGGTGCGTCCTCTTCCCTACCAGACCACCCCCATAGCCCCCCCCCGAAATTTTCCTGGGGTTGACTACGGGCTCCGTTTCCTCCTTTTCTCTGCTGTCTTCCTTTCTTCCTCTCCGTTGCTCCAGTTTTACGCTGCTTGGTCGGTTGGTGGTTCATTCTGTCACGTTCGGGTGTGTAGAAAGACCAAGGCGCAGCGTATCCATAGTTCGACATCTTTATTTAATGAACTATCGAACTATACAAAATAACAAATGATAATATATAATGAAAGGACACACGTAGCACGACACGAGACAATATACAACAATGAACCACGCCAACGGAGTGGAACACAGACATATAAGTAAGATCCCTAATTAGAGGTAATGCATAGCAGCTGCCTCTAATTAGGGATCCCACACACACACACCAGACAGAAATAGAAATGATAGATCTGCCAGACTCTGACCATAGAAATATAGAGAAGCAAAGCTTCTCTATGGCCAGAGCCTGACAGCCAGTGGAATTAGAACGGTTTCACTTGGTTGTAAACATGCCGCTCTAAAACACGGTGTTTAGGCGACAGGTGTACGTGTTTCTAAATGAACCAACGCTGAATATCTCATTTCGCTGTGTTTTTTAAGGGTAAGTCGTATATGATGTATGCGAGCACCGGAGAGATGCGTTGTTTTGATTGCGGGAGTATTGGACATGTTAGGCTGTCTTGTCCTCATAGAGTTGAATCTGAGAATGAAGCAGCAATACTTCAGATAAAAGAGTAAAGTACCAAATGAAGCAGCAATGGTGAATAATGAGGATCAGAATGTGGATTCAAGTTTGAAGGAAGGAATGATGATAAAAGATTCGTCCCTTAATAATGAAAAAGATACCGAGGGAGTTTCTGGTAGTGAGACAAAAAAGGGAAAAATTAAGAAAGTTAATGTTGGAACTGATGTGACTGTTGAGAGAAGCACTGTGGTACAGGGATCTGAGCAGGTTGATGCCGTGGAGAGTTCAGAGAATATAGGCCAGACGAATGATGATGCAAACGGTTTGAAAGGTGAAGTTTTGGAAAGAGGAAGGATAGTATCTTCGATTAAGAAGGTGCAATCAGAAATGGTTGATGAGGAAATGGATGATGATGATAATGGTGGTGGATTGTCTGACTTTTCAGACGTGTCAGATGTTTCACAAATAAGTTGTGAGCAGGTTTATTCACTAGATGAAATAAATACATTCTTGGATGAAACTTTTGGAAAATCTGTTGAAGTGCGGAATTATTTTTCTGATCGGAAGAGGTTTGAGACTTCTGTTCGTTATTGGCAGAGGAAGGTTGGAGAAGATGAACTCAGTCAGAGTGTGAGGGCTTGGTTGTGGTAAGGCCTCTTACTCCCACCTAGGGGAGGAGAGAGGCACACAACCAAGCTCTCACACACTATTAGGGAGATTATCATCCCCAATCAGAGACAGCTGTATAGCGTTGTCTCTGATTGGGGATAGTATTTAGACTCCACACACAGCCACCTGTGTGTGGATCATTGTTCGTGGCTGCCTTGTGTTTCAGCACGTGAGTTACTTTGCTTTGTTGGTGTTATTTAGTTATTAGTTAAGTCATCTCCTTTTCTGTTATTTTGTGCTTCGAGAGAACATCTCCAAAATAAAAAGGAATGACGCTCCATCAGCGCTCCGTTTATCGTCCCATTATTCCGCATCGTGACAGAATGATCCACCACCCTGGGACGCAGCGAGAGCAGACATTGGTAGACATCCTCTACGATATGGGGAAATTATCAAGGGAGGATGTCTACCATTATCATGCGGTGGAGAAAGGCTGGGGTCCGGAGCAGTCAAGGCGCCGACGACGGAGGACACGTCACCGGGCTAGAACTGAGGACCAGCCTGGAGCCCAGAAAACCCCTCAAACTGATTTTGGGGGGGGGCTATGGGGGTGGTCGGGGATCGAGGAAGAGGAGCCCCGACCACTGCACTCGTGGGGGTTCCAGGAGGAGCCCCTACAGCCGTGGGAGCAGGAGTACAGAGAGGAGTCGGAGGAAGACGACAGCGATGTGCTTCTGTTCCCTCACTCGTGGGGGTTCCCGGAGGAACCCTCACAGGATGGGGATTGGCGTTGGAGTAGGGACGACAGGCACAGTCGTGCTCCAGCGTCAGTTCCCAGTCCGGTGCCTCCAGCGCCGGTCCAGAGTCGGAGGAGGAGGAGACCGACTCAGCGCACCAAACCATCGGTGCGCAACAATAGCCCGGTACGGCCCGCGCCTGCTCCGCGCACCAGCTCTATGGTGCGTTTGCCCAGCCCGGCGCGACCCGTGCCAGCTCAACGCACCGACCCAACGGTGCGTTTCCCCAGCCAGGTACAGCCCGTTCCAGCTACTCGCACCAGACCAGTGGTGCGTTCCCCCAGCCCGGTACGGTCTGTGCCTGCTCCTCGCACCCAACCTATGGTGCGTTTCCCCAGCCCGGCGCGACCCGTGCCAGCTCAACGCACCGACCCAACGGTGCGTTTCCCCAGCCAGGTACAGCCCGTTCCAGCTACTCGCACCAGACCAGTGGTGCGTTCCCCCAGCCCGGTACGGTCTGTGCCTACTCCTCGCACCCAACCTATGGTGCGTGTCTCCAGCCCGGTGCGACCCGTGCCAGCTCCTCGCACCAGACCTAGGGTGCGTGTCCCCAGTCCAGTACGCCCCGTGCCTACTCCTCGCACGGAGGCTACCGCGACGGTCACCAGCCCAGCTCTGTGGTTGGAGACCATCTCTGCGTCGGTGCCCAGAGTGGGCACGACGTTCAGCCCCGCTGTGGAGCAGGAGCTCCATAGCGCGTCGGTGCCCAGTCTGGGGCCGACAGCCAGTCCAACCACAGGGCTGGAAACCCTCTCTGCGTCGGTGCCCAGGGTGGGCACGACGTTCAGCCCCGCTGTGGAGCAGGAGCTCCGTAGCGGGTCGGTGCCCAGTCTGGGGCCGACAGCCAACCCAACCACAGGGCTGGATATCATCTCTGCGTCGGTGCCCAGGGTGGGCACGACGTTCAGCCCCGCTGTGGAGCAGGAGCTCCATAGCGCGTCGGTGCCCAGTCTGGGGCCGACAGCCAGCCCAACCAGAGGGCTGGAAACCATCTCTGCGTCGGTGCCCAGTCTGGGGCCGACAGCCAGCCCCACCAGAGGGCTGGAAACCATCTCTGCGTCGGTGCCCAGGGTGGGCACGACGTTCAGTCCCGCTGTGGAGCAGGAGCTCCATAGCGTGTCGGTGCCCAGTCTGGGGCCGACAGCCAGACCAGCTGCAGGGCTGAAGACCACCTCTGCGTCGGTGCCCAGGGTGGGCACGGCATCCAGCCTGAGGTCTCCGGAGAAGGTCAGCAGCCCGAGGCCTCCTGTGACGGTCAGTAGCCTGAGGTCTCCTGTAAAGGTCAGCAGCCTGAGGCCTCCTGTGAAGGTCAGCAGCCCGAGACCTCCGGAGAAGGTCAGCAGCCCGAGACCTCCGGAGAAGGTCAGCAGCCCGAGGCCTCCAGTGAAGGTCAGCAGCCCGAGGCCTCCAGTAAAGGTCAGCAGCCCGAGGCCTCCAGTGAAGGTCAGCAGCCCGAGGCCTCCAGTGAAGGTCAGCAGCCCGAGGCCTCCAGTGAAGGTCAGCAGCCCGAGGCCTCCAGTGAGGGTCAGCAGCCCGAGGCCTCCAGTGAGGGTCAGCAGCCCGAGGCCTCCAGTGAAGGTCAGCAGCCCGAGGCCTCCAGTGAAGGTCAGCAGCCCGAGGCCTCCAGCGAAGGTCAGCAGCCCGAGGCCTCCAGCGAAGGTCAGCAGCCCGAGGCCTCCAGCGAAGGTCAGTGCCACGCCACCTCCAGCGAAGGTCAGCGTTCCGCCACCTCCAGCGAAGGTCAGCGTTCCGCCACCTCCAGCGAAGGTCAGCGTTCCGCCACCTCCAGCGAAGGTCAGCGTTCCGCCACCTCCAGCGAAGGTCAGCGTTCCGCCACCTCCAGCGAAGGTCAGCGTTCCGCCACCTCCAGCGAAGGTCAGCGTTCCGCCACCTCCAGTGAAGGTCAGCGTTCCGCCACCTCCAGCGAAGGTCAGCGTTCCGCCACCTCCAGCGAAGGTCAGCGTTCCGCTACCTCCAGCGAAGGTCAGCAGCCCGGAGCCTCCAGCCACAGCTCAAGGCCTGGAGCCTCCTCCACCGGTGCCCAGTCCGGGGCCGGTCATCGACGTCGTTCCAGTGAAGGAGCAGTCCGCTCCACCGGTGCCCAGTCCGGGGCCGGTCATCGACGTCGTTCCAGTGAAGGAGCAGTCCGCTCCACCGGTGCCCAGTCCGGGGCCGGTCATTGACGTCGCTCCAGTAATGGAGCAGTCCATTCCACCGGTGCCCAGTCCGGGGCCGGCCGTCTGCTTCGCTCCAGTGCCGGAGCAGTCCGCTCCACCGGTGCCCAGTCCGGGGCCGGTCGTCTGCGTCGCTCTAGTGCCGGAGCAGTCCGCTCCACCGGTGCCCAGTCCGGGGCCGGTCGTCTACGTCGCTCCAGTGCCGGAGCAGTCCGCTCCACCGGTGCCCAGTCCGGGGCCGGTCGTCTACGTCGCTCCAGTAACGGAGCAGTCCGCTCCACCGGTGCCCAGTCCGGGGCCGGTTGTCAGCCCCTCTCCAGGGTCGAGGGCTCCCGCACCAGGGTCCAGACAGGACTTGGTGAATGGCGGGAGTACTGAGGGGGGAACCACCACGCCGGGGTCCGGACCGGACCGGGCGTGCAACGGAGAGGTAGGAGGAAAGCTACTCTCACAGCCTGTGCCACGCCCGGAACCGGAACCGGAGCCCCCACCAGCAACCACCTCAGTACCCCGCCATGTCCCCCCTAGTTTTGGACATTTTTTCTTTTCAGGAGAGGGGGGATTGTATGTGTGCGGTCGGGAGTCCGCACCTTAGGGGGGGGATACTGTGAGGGCTTGGTTGTGGTAAGGCCTCTTACTCCCACCTAGGGGAGGAGAGAGGCACACAACCAAGCTCTCACACACTATTAGGGAGATTATCATCCCCAATCAGAGACAGCTGTATAGCGTTGTCTCTGATTGGGGATAGTATTTAGACTCCACACACAGCCACCTGTGTGTGGATCATTGTTCGTGGCTGCCTTGTGTTTCAGCACGTGAGTTACTTTGCTTTGTTGGTGTTATTTAGTTATTAGTTAAGTCATCTCCTTTTCTGTTATTTTGTGCTTCGAGAGAACATCTCCAAAATAAAAAGGAATGACGCTCCATCAGCGCTCCGTTTATCGTCCCATTATTCCGCATCGTGACACAGAGAAAGAGCGTTCGTTTTAAAAGGTTTCTTGCGAAAATGCGAAGGGATAAAAACCCTATGAAATGTAAATTCAAATAATTTAATCAATGGTTTACATATCACTCAGGGTGACTTTACTATACTCTTTATCTTTCTCTGTCTCTCTTTTCTATCTCTTTATATATTCTATGGAGATGATAAGGGTAGCCTCTTTAAATATTAACAGGGGGAGAGACGGGAGCAAGAGAGCAATGGTGGCAGAATTAATTATTATTAAGAATGTAAATGTTCATTTTTTGCAAGAAACACATACAGATTGTACAAATGAAGTAGAGTGGTGTAGATGGTGGGAGGGGGAGAGTGTCTTCCGTCATGGGTCAAATATGAGTGCTGGAGTAGCTATTCTCTTTTTAAAGAATTTGAACTTGAAAATGTTGTCAACTGAAGAAATAGAAAAGGGTAGAGTTCTAATGGTCACAGGAGAAATGAATGAGCTAAATTCTTTTCATAAATGTTTATGCTCCAAACAATGGATCAGATCGTGTGGAACTGTTTAGGAAGTTGCAGAGTGCAATAAAAAAATGTGATAATGATCCTTGCATAATAATGGGAGGTGATTGGAATTGCACCACAAATGTTCTTTTAGATAGGAACAGAGAGGAGTCTCATCCACCGTCTAGTAATGTTCTTCTTAATACTATTAGAGAGTTTGACTTAATAGATGTGTGGAGAAATATGAATCAGACAATTAAACAGTATACATGGGTTAAAATACTAGACTACTGTAACCGGAGCAAGACTAGATAGAATATATATGAGGAAAACTAATATGAATAGAGTATCTAATGCTAGCATCTTCCCTAATGGTTTTTCTGATCATCATATTGTAACCATAGGTTTTATCATTACTACTTTAGCACGCCCCAGGTTTTATCATTACTACTTTAGCACGCCCCAGGTTTTATCATTACTACTTTAGCACGCCCCAGGTTTTATCATTACTACTTTAGCACGTCCCAGGTTTTATCATTACTACTTTAGCACGTCCCAGGTTTTATCATTACTACTTTAGCACGTCCCAGGTTTTATCATTACTACTTTAGCACGCCCCAGGTTTTATCATTACTACTTTAGCACGCCCCAGGTTTTGTTGGCATTTTAATTCTAAATTGCTGCAGGATAGTTTTTTTTGTGAAAAAGTTGGTGATTTTTGGAAAATGTGGAAATTGAATAAAGGTGATTTTGAAACAATGGTGGGAGGTGGGGAAAACACAGAAAGGTTTTTTTTCAGAATTTTTCCTACAATACTACTGCATGTGTTAAAAAGAAAATTGAGCAGTTGGAGAAGGAAATTATATGTATGGAAAGTGTGATGGATGTAAATGTTTTGGGTGTATCTAATGATTTAAAGAGTAAGAAACTTGAATTAAGATCCATCTTAGAGGAAAGAGGGAAGGGCGCTTTAATTAGAGCAAGAATTTCTTCTATCAAGGATATTGACTCTCCAACTTCCTATTTTTTTAAACTGGAGTGGAAAGTTGCATATTTCACCTGCGCAAGGAAAATGGAACATCAAATCCAACAGAAATGAGGAAAATGGCAATGGATTTTTATGCTGATTTGTATGGACTGTGACTCTGAGAATATGGCACAATTATTACAAGGACTACCGAAGTTGCAAACTGGGGATAAGAAAAAGCTTGACACTATGATTAACTCTAATGAACTTTCAGATGTAGTTCAGCATCTCTCCACAGGGCGTGCACCAGGAATAGATGGTTTACATGCTGAGTTTTACAATACTTTTTGGACTGTTTTAGGTGAAGATTTTTATGAAGTTTGTTGTGAATGTTTTGAAAAAGGCACGTTACCAACTAGCTGTCAGAGGGCTGTGATCTCTCTTTTACCAAAAAGTGGAGATCTAGGTTTGTTAAAAAATTGGCGCCCTGTTTCGTTGATGTGCTCGGATTATAAAATATTGGCAAAAGTTTTAGCCAATAGGTTAAAAAAATATTTACATATTGTGGTCAAAGGAGAGCAAACATATTGTATTCCGGGTCGCACAATCATGGATAATCTGTTTTTAATAAGAGATGTTATTGATGTGTCTATTAATGAAAATTGTAATGTGGGATTTTTATCCATTGATCAGGAGAAAGCCTTTGATCGGGTGGGTCATGAGTACATTTTTAAAGTCTTGGAATCATTTGGGTTTGGGGATTTTTTTATTTCATGGATACGTTTGTTGTACAAAGGGACTTCAATAATACTTAAGATGGGGAATGGTTTGACTTATCTATTGCCTGTAAAAAGGGGTATTAGACAGGGGTGTCCTCTCTCAGGGCAACTATATAGCCTAGCAATTGAGCCTCTTTTATGCAAATTAGGAAATGAATTAAAGGGGTTTATGGTTCCAGGTGACCCAAGGGAGTCGAGATGTTTTGTGTCAGCTTATGCTGATGATGTAACTATTTTTGTTACTGGGCAAGAAGATATGCAAATACTATGTGAGAGTTTGGATGTTTACGAGAAAGCGTCTTCAGCTAAAGTCAATTGGTATTATTTTAAATGGTTTTATTGTGGGCCAGTGGGAAAATGGTGGGCCACCTCCACTTCCTGGGGGATTGCATTGGGGTAGAGAAGGTATAAAAGTTCTTGGAGTGTTTTTAGGAGTAGAAAGCTATAGAAAAAGGAACTGGGAGGGTTTGCTGGAGAAGGTGTCTGCTAAGTTGTCTACATGGAAATGGCTATTGCCAGAGCTATCCTACAGGGGTAGAATTTTGGTTACAAATAACCTGGCCGCCTCCATGTTATAGCACAGACTCAACGTATTAGAGCCACCAGATGACATTGTTAAAAGTATCCAGAGAAAATTAGTGGAGTTGTTTTGGTCAGGACAGCATTGGATTCCTGCGTCAGTTCTGTATCTTCCAACTCAGGAGGGGGGACAAAGTCTGATTGACATAAGGAGCAGGATCCATACTTTTCGATTACAGGCAGCGCAGAGACTAATTTACGAGGAGGACATGGAGTGGACAAATGTGGCATGCGCTCTGTTAAGGAGAACATCGAATCTGGGATATGACAAGCAGCTGTTTTTACTGAAAGTTAATGAATAATTTGACTTCTTTCTACCAATCCATGTTGAAAGTGTGGAATATGACTTTTTCTGTGACAAGAGACATTTTGCGACCACAGGACTGGATTATGGGAGAACCATTGTTTCACAATTATTTGATACAAGCAAAAATCTTGTCTTCAAGCAGTGTGAGGAATTTTCTGGTCAGAGCGGGATGTACAAAGATCGAACATCTAAGGGATGGCAATGGATGGAGGACGGCAGCTTCACTTCAGCAGAAGACAGGACTACGTTCTTTACGTCTCTTGGATCAGATGTAGGAGGAAGTACGCTCAACATTGCCTGGAGCCTGCAGAGAAGCATTAGTAATTCCTTTGCTGGGAGGGAGCTACAGATTTCCATCAGTACGTGTCTCTGCTGCACAGGAACGTCAGGGAGATGAAGATACCTTTTTGTCCTTTAAAACTCCAGAGTTGGGAGCATTTCAAGACATTGGTAAAAAGGCACTATACAATGTGTGTGTTAAAGTGTCTCATCAAACTGTTTTGAGAAGAGTTAAAACATGGAGGTGGACAGAAGTGTTTGGGCCAGACTTCAGAGGATGCTGGAGATCTCTGTACAAGCCTCCTATTGAGAAACGTACAGCAGATTTACAGTGGAGACTGATGTATGGTATAATAGCTACGAACAGACACGTGGCACACCTGAATCCAGAAGTAGGGAGGGAATGTCCTTTTTGCTGGACGGATGAAACGGTTGAACATTTGTTTATCCAGTGTGGGAGGTTAAGAGGTCTTCTTTATTTTTTAAGAGGTTGTCTCAAATATGGGTGAGGAATTTTCTTACCAAGTTTTTATTAGTGGTACAAAGTCAGTGAACGAAGAAAAGTGGTTTTGCTAAATTACCTTTTGGGATCAGCCAAGATGGCAATTTGGAAGACAGACAAATAAGATTGTGGGTACTGGTTCAGTCGATGCAGAAAGAGTTCTGAAAGGGATGGTGGCTGCTCTAATTAAAATTGAGTTTGCTTATTTTAAATTAGTTAATAATATTATAGGTTTTTCTGCAATATGGTCTCTCTCTCTCTCTCTCTCTCTCTCTCTCTCTCTCTCTCTCTCTCTCTCTCGAGTTGGTCAACCATGGTTTATAGAGCTCTCCCGTATACATTTATGCCTCATCAATATGGCTGCCATTTTTACCACATTCTAGAACTTTGAGGGTTTATTACATAGCCCCTCTAGTAATTTAACAGGATCTCTATGATAGTAACTATATTACCAGACAGACAGACACGCTGCAGTATCTATAGTAACTATATTACCAGACAGGCTTCAGTATCTATAGTAACTATATTACCAGACAGACACGCTGCAGTATCTATAGTAACTATATTACCAGACAGGCTTCAGTATCTATAGTAACTATATTACCAGACAGACAGGCTGCAGTAACTATATTACCAGACAGACACGCCGCAGTATCTATATTACCAGACAGACACGCTGCAGTATCTATAGTAACTATATTACCCTTTGCAGTGTAAAGGAACCAACCCAAGAACATTAAACTCGACCCACAAATCACATTCTACTCATGAACAAGCTCCACCAATCAATCAATAGTCCATTATGGCAACACTTAACAACCAGCACTCTACTACAAGGTCCTACTCAGAGAGGGAGAGAGAGAGAGAGAGGGGAGACAGAGAGAGAGAGGGGAGACAGAGAGAGAGAGAGGGGAGACAGAGAGAGAGAGGGGAGACAGAGAGAGAGAGAGGGGAGACAGAGAAGGGGGAGGGGAGACAGAGAGAGAGAGAGGGGAGACAGAGAGAGAGAGGGGAGACAGAGAGAGAGAGGGGAGACAGAGAGAGAGAGGGGAGACAGAGAGAGAGAGGGGAGACAGAGAGAGAGAGGGGAGACAGAGAGAGAGAGGGGAGACAGAGAGAGAGGGGAGACAGAGAGAGAGGGGAGACAGAGAGGGAGAGAGAGAGAGAGCGACACAGAGAGACAGAGACAGAGAGAGAGGGGAGACAGAGAGAGAGGGGAGACAGAGATAGGGGAGACAGAGAGAGAGAAGTGAAGAACTTAACGCCTCCATTACTTCAGTACTTCTCAATGTCAGCATGGTAAAATATTTACATAGCATGGAATCTCTCAGGGAATCATGGGTAATTAAAGACATACATCAGAGTGGATCTCTGGTACGACGCTCCGCTAAGCTCCGAGAAGTTCTGAGAGAGAGTGTGGGTGGATTTCTCAATCCTATAGTCCTCTGATTGCACTGTATAGCTCTCAGATAACTTTTACATAGCTCAGACTGCTACATAGACATATAATAAACATCATCCTACAGTCGACATAGCTCAGACTGCTACATAGACATATAATAAACATCATCCTACAGTCGACATAGCTCAGACTGCTACATAGACAACTAATAAACATCATCCTACAGTCGACATAGCTCAGACTGCTACATAGACATATAATAAACATCATCCTACAGTCGACATAGCTCAGACTGCTACATAGACAACTAATAAACATCATCCTACAGTCGACATAGCTCAGACTGCTACATAGACATATAATAAACATCATCCTACAGTCGACATAGCTCAGACTGCTACATAGACATATAATAAACATCATCCTACAGTCGACATAGCTCAGACTGCTACATAGACATATAATAAACATCATCCTACAGTCGACATACACATAGAGCATAACCAATGTGTTTCATGTGTTCTGTAGACGCTGAGGGATTGATTCTGGAGTGAGGGAGTAGTGCAGAGTGTGATGTGATGCTCTTTTCTGTTTGATTGTTGTCCATGAGCCTATTCTTAACCTAAACTGATTTTGTTTGAGCAGGGGTTTTGTCAGGGATATTGTTTTCTCTGTATTTTATTGCACTGAGTAGGCCTACTTTGTTTTTTTGTACCTTGTCTGTATTTAGTCTGGGCTCATTGTATGTATTGCCCAAGTATTGACCATTGGGGCCGGTGGTGGGGAGTACAGTACAGAGAGTACAGTACAGAGTACAACAGTACAATAGAGAATACAGAGAGTACAGTACAGAGAATACAGATAGTACAGTACAGAGAGTACAGTACAGAGTACAGGGAGTACATAAAATACAGTACATATAGTAGAGTCCAGCGAGTACAGTACAGAAAGTACAGTATAGAGAGTACAGAGAGTACAGAGTGTACGGTACATAGACTACAGAGAGTACAATACAGAGAGTACAGACAGTACAGAGAGTACAGTAGAGAGTACAGGCAGTACAGAGAGTACAGTAGAGACAGTACAGTGAGTATAGTACAGTGAGTACAGTACAGAGAGTACATAGAGTACAGTACTGAGTACAGTACATAGATTACAGAGAGTACCGTACAGAGTACAGAGAATACAGTACATATAGTGCATTTTGGAGAGTACAGTACAGAGAGTACAGAGAGTACAGTACAGAGAGTACAGTACAGAGAGTACAGTATAGAGAGTACAGAAAGTACAGTACATGGAGTACAGTATAGATAATACAGAGTACAGTACATAGAGTACAGAGAGTACAGTACATAGAGTACAGTATAGATAATACAGAGAGTACAGTACAGAGAGTACAGTATAGAGAATACAGATAGTACATTACAGAGAGTACAGTATAGAGAATACAGAGAGTACAGTATAGAGAATACAGAGAGTACAGTTCAGAGAGTATAGTACAGCGATTACAGTACAGAGAGTTCAAAGAGTGCAGTACAGAGAGTACACAGAGTACAGTGCATTGAGTACAGTGCATTGAGTACAGTGCAGAGAGTACAGTGCTGAGAGTACAGTGCAGTTATACAGAGAGTACAGTACAGAGAATACGGAGAGTACATCAAATACAGTACATATAGTAGAGTACAGCGAGTACAGTACAGAGAGTTCAAAGAGTGCAGTACAGAGAGTACACAGAGTACAGTGCATTGAGTACAGTACAGAGTACAGTGCAGAGAGTACAGTGCAGAGAGTACACTACAGAGAGTACAGTACAGTAAGTACAGTATAGAGAGTACAGTACAGAGAGGACAGAGTACAGATGGTACAGTAAGTACAGTATAGAGAGTACAGTACAGAGAATACAGAGAGTACAGAGACTGCAGTACAGAGAGTACAGCACAGGAAGTACAGAGAGTACAGTACAGATAATACATTGAGTACAGTACAGAGAGTACAGAACAGAGAGTACAGTACAGAGTACAGATAGTACAGTACAGCGAGTACATAGAGTACTGTACAGAGTACAGAGGATACAGTGAGTACAGTACAGCGAGTACAGACAGTACATAGAGTACAGTACATAGAATACAGTACATACAGTACATAGAGTACTGTACTGAGAGTACAGTGCATAGAGTACAGTACGCAGAGTACAGATAGTACAGTATAGCGAGTACAGTGAGTACAATACAGAGAGTACAATACGTGGAGTACAGTACAGAGAGTACAATACAGAGAGTACAGTACAGAGAGTACAGTACAGAGAGTACAGTACATAGAGTATAGAGAGTACAGTACAGAGAGTATAGAGAGTACTGTACATAGAGTACATTAGAGTATAGTACAGAGAGAACAATACAGAGATTACAGTACAGACAGTACAGAGAGTACAGTACAGAGAGTACAGTACATAGAGTACAGTACAGAGAGTATATAGAGTACAGAGAGTACATAGAGTACTTAGAGTACAGTACAGATAGTACAGTATAGAGAGTACAGTACAGAGAGTACAGTACATAGAGTACAGTACATAGAGAGTACAGAGAGTACAGTACATAGAGTACAGTTTAGAGAGTACAGAGTACAGTACAGAGAGTACAGTACATAGAGTACAGTATAGAGAGTACATAGAGTACAGAGAGTACAGTACAGAGAGTACAGTACAGAGTACAGTATAGAGAGTACAGAGAGTACAGAGAGTACAGTACATAGAGTACAGTATAGAGAGTACAGAGAGTACAGAGAGTACAGTACAGAGAGTACAGTACAGAGAGTACAGTACAGTACATAGAGTACAGTATAGAGAGTACAGAGAATACAGAGAGTACAGTACAGAGAGTGAAGTTGTGCTCTATTTCTGAAGAGCTTATTCATACAGTAACTATATATTTTTGTAATATTTGCAGGCACAAGTTTTGAATTTATCTGCGGCAATTCTGATATTTTGCATGTCATTCCAATTTGTCTAATTTTGTCAAATTTGACTCAAAAATGCTGTGACAACGGAAGAAGATTGTTGACATTTGGTTTGATTGAACCATATTATGAGGTAAATGTGAGATGATTGGTAGAAATTGCGAGCCCTCTTTTAGTACTGCGGTGATGGGTCAGTTTTATACGATAATATTGTGATGATTTTACTGTTTTATGCGTAAATAGTGCGATTGCATAATTGTGTAATCCTTCAGGGACTGGTAACTGGAACCATGTGATCCTCCTCTTCCTCTCCTGCATTCTCTCCCCTTTCTCCCCTTCCTCCCACCCCTCCTATCCTCTCTAGGTTGGCAGGGGGTGGATTGTACCATCTCGTGCTCCAGTGGTACCTGGGGTCTGAACTGTAATCAGACGTGTCTGTGTGCCAATGGGGCGGCCTGCAACCCAGGCAATGGAACCTGTACCTGCGCCCCCGGCTGGATGGACGAGTACTGCGACACAACCTGTCCCGTGAGTGAGAGAGAGAGAAATCAAACAAATCACATTTTATTTGTAGCCCCCTGCGATATGCAACTTTTCAGGGAAGTCAGGAACCAATATACACAGTCAGTTAGAAGAGCAAAGGCCAGCTTTTTCAAACAGAAATGTGCATCCTGTAGTACTAATTTCAAAGCTCTGGGACACTGTAAAGTCCATGGAGAATAAGAGCATCTCCTCCCAGTTGCCCACTGCATTTAGGCTAGGAAACAATGTCACCACCGATAAATTTACGCTAATCGAACATTTCAATAAGTATTTTGCTACGGCTGGCCATGCTTTCCACCTGGCTACCCCTACCCCGGCCAACACCTGGCTACCTCTACCCCGGCCAACACCTGGCTACCCCTACCCCGGCCAACACCTGGCTACCCCTACCCCGGCCAACACCTGGCTACCCCTACCCCGGCCAACACCTGGCTACCTCTACCCCGGCCAACACCTGGCTACCCCTACCCCGGCCAACACCTGGCTACCCCTACCCCGGCCAACACCTGGCTACCCCTACCCCGGCCAACACCTGGTTACCCCTACCTCGGCCAACACCTGGCTACCCCTACCCCGGCCAACACCTGGCTACCTCTACCCCGGCCAACACCTGGCTACCTCTACCCCGGCCAACACCTGGCTACCTCTACCCCGGCCAACACCTGGCTACCTCTACCCCGGCCAACACCTGGCTACCCCTACCCCGGCCAACACCTGGCTAAACCCTACCCCGGCCAACACCTGGCTACCCCTACCCCGGCCAACACCTGGCTACCTCTACCCCGGCCAACACCTGGCTACCCCTACCCCGGCCAACACCTGGCTACCCCTACCCCGGCCAACACCTGGCTACCCCTACCCCGGCCAACACCTGGTTACCCCTACCTCGGCCAACACCTGGCTACCCCTACCCCGGCCAACACCTGGCTACCTCTACCCCGGCCAACACCTGGCTACCTCTACCCCGGCCAACACCTGGCTACCTCTACCCCGGCCAACACCTGGCTACCTCTACCCCGGCCAACACCTGGCTACCCCGGCCAACACCTGGCTAAACCCTACCCCGGCCAACACCTGGCTACCCCTACCCCGGCCAACAGCTCTGTACCCCCCGCAGAAACTTGCCCAAGCCCCCCCCGCTTCTCCTTCACCCAAATCCAGACAGCTGATGTTCTGAAAAAGCTGCAAAATCTGGACCCCTACAAATCTGCAGGGCTAGACAATCTGCTGGGAGACACTCTAGACCCAAACTGTTACAGACCTATATCCATCCTGCCCTGCCTTTCTAAAGTCTTCGAAAGCCAAGTTAACAAACAGATCACTGACCACTTCGAATCCCACCATACCTTCTCTGCTATGCAATCTGGTTTCTGAGCTGGTCATGGGTGCACCTCAGCCACGCTCAAGGTACTAAACAATATCATAACCGCCATCGATAAAAGACAATACTGTGCAGCTGTCTTCATCGACCTGGCCAAGGCTTTCGATTCAAACAATCACCGATTTCTTATTGGCAGACTCAACAGCCTTGGTTTCTCAAGTGACTGCCTTGCCTGGTTCTCCAGGTCATCTATAAGTCTTTGCTAGGTAAATCCCCGCCTTATCTCAGCTCGCTGGTCACCATAGCAACACCCACCCGTAGCATGCGCTCCAGCAGGTATGTTTCACTGGTCATCCCCAAAGCCAACACCTGCTTTGGCCGCCATTCCTTCCAGTTCTCTGTTGCCAATGACTGGAACGAATTGCAATAATCACTGAAGCTGGAGACTCCTATCTCCCTCACTAACTTTAAGCATCAGCTGTCAAAGCTGCTTATCGATCACTGCACCTGTATATAGCCCTTCTGTAAATAGCCCACCCTACTACCTCATCCCCATATTTATTATTTTAGCTCATTTGCACTCCAGTATCTCTATTTGCACATCATCATCTGCACATCTATCAGTCCAGTGTTAATGCTAATTTGTAATTATTTCACCACTATGACCTATTTATTGCCCTACCTTCCTAATCTTACTACATTTACACACTTTGTACGTAGATTTTTATTTTGTGTTATTGACTGTACGTTTGTTTATCCCATGTGTAACTCTGTTGTTTTTGTTGCACTGCTTTGCTTTGTCTTGGCCAGGTCGCAGTTGTAAATGAGAACTTGTTCTCAACTGGCCTACCTGGTTAAATAAAGGTGGAATAAAACCTACCTGGTTAAATAAAGGTGAAATAAAACCTACCTGGTTAAATAAAGGTGGAATAAAACCTACCTGGTTAAATAAAGGGGAAATAAAACCTACCTGGTTAAATAAAGGGGAAATAAAACCTACCTGGTTAAATAAAGGGGAAATAAAACCTACCTGGTTAAATAAAGGTGGAATAAAACCTACCTGGTTAAATAAAGGTGGAATAAAACCTACCTGGTTAAATAAAGGTGAAATAAAACCTACCTGGTTAAATAAAGGTGGAATAAAACCTACCTGGTTAAATAAAGGTGGAATAAAACCTACCTGGTTAAATAAAGGTGGAATAAAACCTACCTGGTTAAATAAAGGTGAAATAAAACCTACCTGGTTAAATAAAGATGGAATAAAACCTACCTGGTTAAATAAAGGGGAAATAAAACCTACCTGGTTAAATAAAGGTGGAATAAAACCTACCTGGTTAAATAAAGGTGGAATAAAACCTACCTGGTTAAATAAAGGGGAAATAAAACCTACCTGGTTAAATAAAGGTGAAATAAAACCTACCTGGTTAAATAAAGGTGAAATAAAACCTACCTGGTTAAATAAAGGTGGAATAAAACCTACCTGGTTAAATAAAGGTGAAATAAAACCTACCTGGTTAAATAAAGGTGGAATAAAACCTACCTGGTTAAATAAAGGTGGAATAAAACCTACCTGGTTAAATAAAGGTGGAATAAAACCTACCTGGTTAAATAAAGGTGGAATAAAACCTACCTGGTTAAATAAAGGTGGAATAAAACCTACCTGGTTAAATAAAGGTGGAATAAAACCTACCTGGTTAAATAAAGGTGAAATAAATAAAAATAAATAAAAAATAAAAAACTGGTGTAGACCTTACCGTTAAATGCTTACGAGCCCTTCCCAACGATGCAGTTTTAAAAAAGTATAATTGTCGGAACGAGGCGCAGAGTTTGGTGGAGCGACATTCCTTTTATTATTCGTTTTCAATAAAACACAAAAACAAAGGCGAGGTGGCGACCGTAAATAAATACCAAAGAACATACACATACAAGAATCCACACCCAGGTGACACACAGTGGAACTGAAATAGAATCCCCAATTACAGACAACACAAGACAGCTGCCTCTAATTGGGGATAAACCAAAAACCCAACACCCACCCTGTGAATAACAGGACCTTACTGTGGACATCCCACTCCCCTAGAGGGAGCCAGAGACCTGGCCTCAGTCAGGCCCTTACAATAATAATTATAACTCAAGAGGAATAAAATGAAATACACAAGAATAGAGCTTTATACAGGAAGTACCAGATCACTGTGGAGCTATATACAGGAAGTACCAGTACCAGATCACTGTGGAGCTATATACAGGAAGTACCAGTACCAGATCACTGTGGAGCTATATACAGGGAGTACCAGTACCAGATCACTGTGCAGCTATATACAGGAAGTACCAGATCAATGTGGAGCTATATACAAGGAGTACCAGTACCAGATCACTGTGCAGCTATTATGCAGGAAGTACCAGTACCACATCAATGTGGAGCTATATACAGGAAGTACCAGTACCACATCAATGTGGAGCTATATACAGGGTGTACCAGTACCAGATCAATATGGAGCTATATACAGGAAGTACCAGTACCAGATCAATGTGGAGCTATATACAGGAAGTACCAGAACCAGATAAATGTGGAGCTATATACAGGAAGTACCAGTACAAGATCAATGTGGAGCTATATACAGGGAGTACCAGTACCAGATCAATGTGGAGCTATATACAGGGAGTACCAGATCACTGTGCAGCTATATACAGGAAGTACCAGTACCAGATCACTGTGCAGAGGTACACGGTATTTGAGGTAGATATGTACATGAAGGCAGGGTAAAGTGACTAGGCATCAGGATAGATAATAATAAGGTATTTGAGGTAGATATGTACATGAAGGCAGGGTAAAGTGACTAGTCATCAGGATAGACAATAATAAGGTATTTGAGGTAGATATGTACATGAAGGCAG
Organism: Thymallus thymallus; assembly: GCA_023634145.1. NCBI lineage: Eukaryota > Metazoa > Chordata > Actinopteri > Salmoniformes > Salmonidae > Thymallus > Thymallus thymallus. The sequence continues at coordinate 2,546,102 of CM042380.1, read as the reverse complement.
GGTAAAGTGACTAGTCATCAGGATAGATAATAATAAGGTATTTGAGGTAGATATGTACATGAAGGCAGGGTAAAGTGACTAGTCATCAGGATAGATAATAATAAGGTATTTGAGGTAGATATGTACATGAAGGCAGGGTAAAGTGACTAGGCATCAGGATATATAATAATAAGGTATTTGAGGTAGATATGTACATGAAGGCAGGGTAAAGTGACTAGGCATCAGGATATATAATAATAAGGTATTTGAGGTAGATATGTACATGAAGGCAGGGTAAAGTGACTAGTCATCAGGATAGATAATAATAAGGTATTTGAGGTAGATATGTACATGAAGGCAGGGTAAAGTGACTAGTCATCAGGATAGATAATAATAAGGTATTTGAGGTAGATATGTACATGAAGGCAGGGTAAAGTGACTAGGCATCAGGATATATAATAATAAGGTATTTGAGGTAGATATGTACATGAAGGCAGGGTAAAGTGACTAGGCATCAGGATATATAATAATAAGGTATTTGAGGTAGATATGTACATGAAGGCAGGGTAAAGTGACTAGTCATCAGGATAGAATGTGTGTGGGTTTTGTGTGAGAGTGTCAGTGTAGTGGGTGTGAGTAAGTGTGTGTGTATATATAGTCTAGTGAGTGTGCATAGGGTCAGTGAGAGAGAGAGCGAGAGGGAGGGGGGAGGGGAGAATCCTACATGTATTTATTGATTTTATTTAACCTTTATTTAACTAGGCAAGTCAGTTAAGAATAAATTCTTATTTACAATGACGGCCTACCAAAAGGCAAAAGTTATCCTGCGGGGACGGGGGCTGGGATTAAAAATACACTACACAAAGAGAGACCTAAGACAACAACATAGCAAGTCAGCAACACAACATGACAACAACATGGTAGCAACACAACATGACAACAACATGTTAGCAACGCAACATGGTAGCAGCACAAAACATGGTATAAACATTATTGGGCACAGACAACAGCACAAAGGGCAAGAAGGTAGAGATGACAATACATCACGTGAAGCAGCCACAACTGTCAGTAAGAGTGTCCATGATTGAGTCTTTGAATGAAGAGATTGAGATAAAACTGTCCAGTTTGAGTGTTTGTTGCAGCTCGTTCCAGTCGCTAGCTGCAGCGAACTGAAAAGACAAGCGACCCAGGGATGTGTGTGCTTTGGGGACCTTTAACAGAATG
>CM042380.1:2527399-2537399 GCA_023634145.1 Thymallus thymallus | reverse complement strand
GCACCCGCCCACCGGACTATCATCACTACTCTCGACGGATCCGAATTAGAATACGTGGACACCTACAAATACCTAGGCATCTGGTTAGACTATAAACTCAACTTCCAGACTCACATCAACCATCTCCAATCCAAAATTAAATCCAGAATTGGCTTCCTATTTCGCAACAGAGCCTCCTTCACTCATGCTGCCAAACATGCCCTTGTAAAACTGACTATCCTACCGATCCTTGATTTTGGCGATGTCATTTACAAACTAGCCTCCAACACTCTACTTAGCAAATTGGATGTAGTCTATCACAGTGCCATCCGTTTTGTCACCAAAGCCCCATACACTACCCATCACTGCGACCTGTATGCTCTCGTTGGCTGGCCTTCATTATATATTCGTCGCCAAACCCACTGGCTCCAGGTCATCTACAAGTCTTTGTTAGGTAAATCCCCGCCCTATCTCAGCTCACTGGTCACTATAGCAACACCCACCCGTAGCATGCGCTCCAGCAGGTTTATCTCTCTGGTCACCCCCAAAGCCAACACCTCCTTTGGCCGCCATTCCTTCCAGTTCGCTGCTGCCAATGACTGGAACGAATTGCAAAAATCATTGAAGCTAGAGGTTCCTATCTCCCTCAATAACTTTAAGCATCAGTTGTCAAAGCTGCTTATCGATCACTGCACCTGTATATAGCCCTTCTGTATATAGCCCACACTACTACCTCATCCCTATATTTATTTTTGTTTATTTCACTAATCTTGCACTCCAGTATCTCTATTTGCACATCAAAATTTGCACATCCTTCATTCCTGTGTTAATGATGATAATTCTGTAATTTATTTTACCACTATAGTCTATTTATTGTCCTACCTCCTAACCTTACTGCATTTTTGCACTACATTTTGCACTCTGTATATAGATTTTCTATTGTTTTTTTTTTTGTTTTTTTTTTGACTGTTTGTTTAATGTGTAACTCTGTGTTGTTTTTGTCGCACTGCTTTGCTTTGTCTTGGCCAGGTCGCAGTTGCAAATGAGAACTTGTTCTCAACTGACCTACCTGGTTAAATAAAGGTGAAATAAAAATAAAATAAAAAATAAGGAAGACATTTGGCACTATAATACCCTATGGGCCCTATATAGTGCACTATAATACCCTATGGGCCCTATATAGTGCACTATTATATAGTGCACTATAATACCCTATGGGCCCTATATAGTGCACTATAATACCCTATGGGCCCTATATAGTGCACTATAATACCCTATGGGCCCTATATAGTGCACTATAATACCCTATGGGCCCTACATAGTGCACTATAATACCCTATGGGCCCTATATAGTGCACTATAATACCCTATGGGCCCTACATAGTGCACTATAATACCCTATGGGCCCTATATAGTGCACTATAATACCCTATGGGCCCTACATAGTGCACTATAATACCCTATGGGCCCTATATAGTGCACTATAATACCCTATGGGCCCTACATAGTGCACTATAATACCCTATGGGCCCTATATAGTGCACTATAATACCCTATGGGCCCTACATAGTGCACTATAATACCCTATGGGCCCTATATAGTGCACTGCAATACCCTATGGGCCCTACATAGTGCACTATAATACCCTATGGGCCCTATATAGTGCACTGCAATACCCTATGGGCCCTACATAGTGCACTATAATACCCTATGGGCCCTATATAGTGCACTGCAATACCCTATGGGCCCTACATAGTGCACTATAATACCCTATGGGCCCTATATAGTGCACTGCAATACCCTATGGGCCCTACATAGTGCACTATAATACCCTATGGGCCCTATATAGTGCACTGCAATACCCTATGGGCCCTACATAGTGCACTATAATACCCTATGGGCCCTATATAGTGCACTGCAATACCCTATGGGCCCTACATAGTGCACTATAATACCCTATGGGCCCTATATAGTGCACTGCAATACCCTATGGGCCCTACATAGTGCACTATAATACCCTATGGGCCCTATATAGTGCACTGCAATACCCTATGGGCCCTACATAGTGCACTATAATACCCTATGGGCCCTATATAGTGCACTGCAATACCCTATGGGCCCTACATAGTGCACTATAATACCCTATGGGCCCTATATAGTGCACTGCAATACCCTATGGGCCCTACATAGTGCACTATAATACCCTATGGGCCCTATATAGTGCACTGCAATACCCTATGGGCCCTACATAGTGCACTATAATACCCTATGGGCCCTATATAGTGCACTGCAATACCCTATGGGCCCTACATAGTGCACTATAATACCCTATGGGCCCTATATAGTGCACTGCAATACCCTATGGGCCCTACATAGTGCACTATAATACCCTATGGGCCCTATATAGTGCACTGCAATACCCTATGGGCCCTACATAGTGCACTATAATACCCTATGGGCCCTATATAGTGCACTGCAATACCCTATGGGCCCTACATAGTGCACTATAATACCCTATGGGCCCTATATAGTGCACTGCAATACCCTATGGGCCCTACATAGTGCACTATAATACCCTATGGGCCCTATATAGTGCACTGCAATACCCTATGGGCCCTACATAGTGCACTATAATACCCTATGGGCCCTATATAGTGCACTGCAATACCCTATGGGCCCTACATAGTGCACTATAATACCCTATGGGCCCTATATAGTGCACTGCAATACCCTATGGGCCCTACATAGTGCACTATAATACCCTATGGGCCCTATATAGTGCACTGCAATACCCTATGGGCCCTACATAGTGCACTATAATACCCTATGGGCCCTATATAGTGCACTGCAATACCCTATGGGCCCTACATAGTGCACTATAATACCCTATGGGCCCTATATAGTGCACTGCAATACCCTATGGGCCCTACATAGTGCACTATAATACCCTATGGGCCCTATATAGTGCACTGCAATACCCTATGGGCCCTACATAGTGCACTATAATACCCTATGGGCCCTATATAGTGCACTGCAATACCCTATGGGCCCTACATAGTGCACTATAATACCCTATGGGCCCTATATAGTGCACTGCAATACCCTATGGGCCCTACATAGTGCACTATAATACCCTATGGGCCCTATATAGTGCACTGCAATACCCTATGGGCCCTACATAGTGCACTATAATACCCTATGGGCCCTATATAGTGCACTGCAATACCCTATGGGCCCTACATAGTGCACTATAATACCCTATGGGCCCTATATAGTGCACTGCAATACCCTATGGGCCCTACATAGTGCACTATAATACCTTATGGGCCCTATATAGTGCACTACAATACCCTATGGGCCCTACATAGTGCACTATAATACCCTATGGGCCCTATATAGTGCACTACAATACCCTATGGGCCCTACATAGTGCACTATAATACCCTATGGGCCCTATATAGTGCACTACAATACCCTATGGGCCCTACATAGTGCACTATAATACCCTATGGGCCCTATATAGTGCACTACAATACCCTATGGGCCCTACATAGTGCACTATAATACCCTATGGGCCCTATATAGTGCACTACAATACCCTATGGGCCCTACATAGTGCACTATAATACCCTATGGGCCCTATATAGTGCACTACAATACCCTATGGGCCCTACATAGTGCACTATAATACCCTATGGGCCCTATATAGTGCACTATACTACCCTATGGGCCCTACATAGTGCACTATAATACCCTATGGGCCCTACATAGTGCACTATAATACCCTATGGGCCCTACATAGTGCACTATAATACCCTATGGGCCCTACATAGTGCACTATAATACCCTATGGGCCCTATATAGTGCACTATAATTTATTTATTTATTTTTATTTTACCTTTATTTTACTAGGCAAGTCAGTTAAGAACATATTCTTATTTTCAATGACGGCCTAGGAACAGTGGGTTAACTGCCTTGTTCAGGGGCAGAACGACAGATTTTTACCTTGTCAGCTCGGGGATTTGATCCAGCAACCTTTCGGTTATGGGCCCAACACTCTAACCACTGGGCTACCTGCCGCCCCAAAATACCCTATGGGCCCTACATAGTGCACTATAATACCCTATGGGCCCTATATAGTGCACTATAATACCCTATGGGCCCTACATAGTGCACTATAATACCCTATGGGCCCTATATAGTGCACTATAATACCCTATGGGCCCTACATAGTGCACTATAATACCCTATGGGCCCTATATAGTGCACTATAATACCGTATGGGCCCTATATAGTGCACTATAATACCCTATGGGCCCTATATAGTGCACTATAATACCCTATGGGCCCTATAGAGACCATGATACTATACTGGTATATAGAGACCATGATACTATACTGGTATATAGAGACCATGAACTATACTGGTATATAGAGACCATGATACTATACTGGTATATAGAGACCATGATACTATACTGGTATATAGAGACCATGATACTATACTGGTATATAGAGACCATGATACTATACTGGTATATAGAGACCATGATACTATACTGGTATATACTGGTATATCGCCAGCAGCCTCAGTGAAGGAGAACAAAGCTATGCTAACTAACTGTTCTGTTCCTTCAGTATGCTAACTAACTGTTCTGTTCCTTCAGTACAGAGGATTACGATAGAGAGCAGAGTGGGTTGTCAACCTGGAAGAGAGGAGAGGAGACCCCCCACCCCCCACCCCGCACCCCACCCCGCACCCCGCACCCCACCCCGCACCCACAACACACACACACATATATCCACTCACCCTGTCCCCTGTTTTTTCAGTCTGTTCTCCAGGGTTCTATGGTCAGCGCTGCAGTCAGTCCTGTCCTCAGTGTATCCATAGTGATGGTCCCTGTCACCACATCACAGGACACTGTGAGTGTCTGTCAGGATTCTGTGGCTCTCTGTGTAACCAAGGTAAGATTCTCTACTCGGATATGACTATTTGCAGATAGGACATAAGTCTCTTCTCTCTCAGTCTCTAGGCCTGATATGACTATTTGCAGATAGGACATAAGTCTCTTCTCTCTCAGTCTCTAGGCCTGATATGACTATTTGCAGATAGGACATAAGTCTCTTCTCTCTCAGTCTCTAGGCCTGATATGACTATTTGCAGATAGGACATAAGTCTCTTCTCTCTCAGTCTCTAGGCCTGATATGACTATTTGCAGATAGAACATAAGTCTCTTCTCTTTCTGTTTTCACTCTGCCTCAAACCACTTTCCACTAGTCTGGATGCCAGAAAGTTTGTACTTTAGCCAACTCCTTTAGCCAACTCCTTAGTCCTACCTACAATCTTAATTTGTCATTTTTGTACATTCAATAGAATTATCAACACAGCATTACTTATTTACATAGTGTTCAATTCTGAAATACATTCAGTCATAAACCTGAACCCTGGTCTCCTCCAAGATGAGGGGCTGATGCACATCTTCAAGTCTCAGCCAAGGTTCTTCATCTGGTGTGTTGCTTACAGTTTCCTCTGATTGCTTAGGCACTATCTTTGAAACTATAGGCTATTTTTGCAAAACTCTATACACTAACCACAAAACCTTACACCAAACCAGCAAAACATTATACACCTCCTCCAGGTGTCACACGCTGATCTGTTTCACCTGTCTGTGTGATTGTCTCCACCTCCTCCAGGTGTCACACCCTGATCTGTTTCACCTGTCTTTGTGATTGTCTCCACCTCCTCCAGATGTCACACCCTGATCTGTTTCACCTGTCTGTGTGATTGTCTCCACCTCCTCCAGGTGTCACACCCTGATCTGTTTCACCTGTCTGTGTGATTGTCTCCACCTCCTCCAGGTGTCGCCATCTTCCTCATTTTTAATTTTTTTTTTATTTCACCTTTATTTAACCAGGTAGGTCAGTTGAGAACAAGTTCTAATTTACAACTGTGACCTGGCCAAGACAAAGCAAGGCAGTGCGACAAAAAACAACACAGAGTTACACAGTAAACAAACGTACAGTCAATAACACAATAGAGAATCTATATACAGAGTGCAAATGTAGTGCAAAATGCAGTAAGGTTAGGAGGTAGGACAATAAATAGACCATAGTGGCGAAATAAATTACAGATTAGCATTAACACTGGAATGATGGATGTGCAAATGATGATGTGCAAATAGAGATACTGGAGTGCAGAATTGAGCGGAAGTTAAAATAATAAATATGGGGAGGTAGTAGGGTGGGCTATTTACAGAAGGGCTGTATACAGGTGCAGTGATCGATAAGCAGCTTTGACAGCTGATGCTCAAAGTTAGTGAGGGAGATAGGAACCTCTAGCTTCAAGGATTTTTGCAATTCGTTCCAGTCATTGGCAGCAGAGAACTGGAAGGAATGGCGGCCAAAGGAGGTGTTGGCTTTGGGGGTGGTCAGTGAGATATACCTGCTGGAGCGCATGCTACGGGTAGGTGTTGCTATGGTGACCAGCGAGCTGAGATGAGGCGGGAATTTACCTAATAAAGACTTATAGATGACCTGGAGCCAGTGGGTTTGGCGACGAATATGTAGTGAGGGCCAGCCAACGAGAGAGTACAGGTCACAGTGGTGGGTAGTATATGGGGCTTTGGTAACCAAACGGATGGCACTGTGATAGACTACATCCAATTTGCTGAGCAGAGTGTTGGAGGCTATTTTGTAAATGACATCACCGAAGTCAAGGATCGGTAGGATGGTAAGTTTTACGAGGGTATGTTTGGCAGCATGAGTGAAGGAGGCTTTGTTGCGAAATAGGAAGCTGATTCTAGATTTAATTTAGGATTGGAGATGGTTAATGTGAGTAGGAAGTTGAGTTTACAGTCTAACCAGACACCTAGGTATTTGTAGTTGTCCACATATTCTAAGTCAGACCCGTCGAGGGTAGTGATGATAGTCCGGTGGGCGGGTGCGGGCAACGTTCTATTGAAGAGCATGCATTTAGTTTTACTAGCGTTTAAGAGCAGTTGGAGGCCACGGAAGGAGTGTTGTATAGATAGATACAGTGGGGAGAACAAGTATTTGATACACTGCCGATTTTGCAGGTTTTCCTACTTACAAAGCATGTAGAAGTCTGTAATTTTTATCATAGGTACTCTTCAACTGTGAGTGACGGAATCTAAAACAAAAATCCAGAAAATCACATTGTATGATTTTTAAGTAATTAATTTGCATTTTATTGCATGACATAAGTATTTGATACATCAGAAAAGCAGAACTTAATATTTGGTACAGAAATCTTTGTTAGCAATTACAGAGATCATACGTTTCCTGTAGTTCTTGACCAGGTTTGCACACACTGCAGCAGGGATTTTGGCCCACTTCTCCGTACAGACCTTCTCCAGATCCTTCAGGTTTCGGGGCTGTCGCTGGGCAATACGGACTTTTAGCTCCCTCCAAAGATTTTCTATTGGGTTCAGGTCTGGAGACTGGCTAGGCCACTCCAGGACCTTGAGATGCTTCTTACGGAGCCACTCCTTAGTTGCCCTGGCTGTGTGTTTCGGGTCGTTGTCATGCTGGAAGACCCAGCCACGACCCACCTTCAATGCTCTTACTGAGGGAAGGAGGTTGTTGGCCAAGATCTCGCGATTCATGGCCCCATCCATCCTCCCCTCAATACGGTGCAGTCGTCCTGTCCCCTTTGCAGAAAAGCATCCCCAAAGAATGATGTTTCCACCTCCATGCTTCACGGTTGAGATGGTGTTCTTGGGGTTGTACTCATCCTTCTTCTTCCTCCAAACACGGCGAGTGGAGTTTAGACCAAAAAGCTCTATTTTTGTCTCATCAGACCACATGATCTTCTCCCATTCCTCCTCTGGATCATCCAGATGGTCATTGGCAAACTTCAGACGGGCCTGGACATGCGCTGGCTTGAGAAGGGGGACCTTGCGTGCACTGCAGGATTTGAATCCATGACGGCGTAGTGTGTAACTAATGGTTTTCTTTGAGACTGTGGTCCCAGCTCTCTTCAGGTCATTGACCAGGTCCTGCTGTGTAGTTCTGGGCTGATCCCTCACCTTCCTCATGATCATTGATGCCCCACGAGGTGAGATCTTGCATGGTGCCCCAGACCGAGGGAGATTGACCGTCATATTGAACTTCTTCCATTTTCTAATAATTGCGCCAACAGTTGTTGCCTTCTCACCAAGCTGCTTGCCTATTGTCCTGTAGCCCATCCCAGCCTTGTGCAGGTCTACAATTTTATCCCTGATGTCCTTACACAGCTCTCTGGTCTTGGCCATTGTGGAGAGGTTGGAGTCTGTTTGATTGAGTGTGTGGACAGGTGTCTTTTATACAGGTAACGAGTTCAAACAGGTGCAGTTAATACACGTAATGATTGGAGAACAGGAGGGCTTCTTAAAGAAAAACAAACAGGTCTGTGAGAGTCGGAATTCTTACTGGTTGGTAGGTGATCAAATACTTATGTCATGCAATTGTATTTAAAAATCATACAATGTGATTTTCTGGATTTTTGTTTTAGATTCCGTCTCTCACAGTTGAAGAGTACCTATGATAAAAATTACAGACTTCTACATGCTTTGTAAGTAGGAAAACCTGCAAAATCAGCAGTGTATCAAATACTTGTTCTCCCCACTGTATTAGCTCACTGCATCTGCTTCTAGCTCCATGACTCTCTGAAAGAGACCAGACAAAACAATGTATCACAGTATAAAAATACAGGATCAGTCAATATGATGTAGCAGCATCCACTTCCAGATCCAGTACCAATGATAGGACAGTATATCTTACCTTCACATATTCATACCTCAGTAGTTTTACACGGTGTGAGGTTCTTTCTAAAGAGACTCTGTTCAGCTGCTTCATCCTCATTCTATTGTGTTTCAGTAGACGAGTCAGTGCAGAGAGACTCACTCTGTAGACGTTTTGGAATATGGTCTTATCTGCCGTTATGTGTTCCTGCAGTTCTCTGAGTCTGATGCAGTTATTTACAATGACCATATTTACAATGTGGGTCTCCTGCTCTGGGGTGAACAGTCCACCTCTTCCACCAGATACTGGTTTTCATGCAGTTCTGTAAAAACATTTGAATTGTTTTAGTGATAGATCCTTCTCATTATGAAGTACAGTACAAGACTACAGCACTTACAGTTACTCATTTCAAAATATCCGGATGATACCTGCAACAGTATAGCGGCTCAGATTTGGTTGAACCCGTTGCCCAGCCCATGGTTGACAACATGGTCAACCACAGTTGCTTTGATTTCATCAGTTATTGTGTTCCTGACTCCCCTTCCTCTTCCTCTTCCCCGTCCTCTTTCTCCCCCGTCCTACTTCACCTCTTCCTCCTCCTCTTACTTCTTCACCTCCTCGTCCTCCTCTAGTTCTCACCCCTCTTACTCTCTGTCCAATATTGGCCTCCATTGTTGTCCAAACCAGATGTTTACCTGTGTTCTATCTATAGTGCTCAAGCTCTGATTAGTAAGTGAACTCATTATCTAAAAGTGTTTTCATGTTTCAATGTGGAAATGCAGTTGGTGAAATAATGTAGTAATGTAGAGACCAATTTGATCAGTTTTTCTAGACGTGTTTTATTAAATTACTAACTGAGTGTAAAGCAGTGAGTTGTGTTTACAGTTTTTCAAAAAGTGTGTTATAAAATTACTAACTGAGTGTAAAGCAGTGAGTTGTGTTTACAGTTTTTCAAAAAGTGTGTTATAAAATTACTAACTGAGTGTAAAGCGGAGAATGTGCATTCAGTTTGGCTCACTTGGTAAATGCATTGGCTGACATGCCAAGTTAAATACCTGTGGGAATTGAACCCACACCCACGACCTTGGTGTTGCTGACGCCACACAGAACTACTTCTCTGATGTAAGGTAGATAATGGATTGGATATTTATTATTATTTATTTCCATATGTTCAAAACACTGTTTATTGTATGATTGTATGGGTGGGAAGATACTTTCAGTCTCTGTGATGGAGAGAGAGGTGACATGGTGTTGGTACATGTTGTAGGTTACAGGATGT
>CM042380.1:2457399-2524899 GCA_023634145.1 Thymallus thymallus | reverse complement strand
TGACATGAACTACAGCCAGACACCACCTAGTGGTAGATCAGTGTCATCACATGACTACAGCTAGACACCACCTAGTGGTAGATCAGTGTCATCACATGACTACAGCTAGACACCACCTAGTGGTAGATCAGTGTCATGACATGAACTACAGCCAGACACTACCACCTAGTGGTAGATCAGTGTCATGACATGAACTACAGCCAGACACCACCACCTAGTGGTAGATCAGTGTCATCACATGAACTACAGCCAGACACCACCACCTAGTGGTAGATCAGTGTCATGACATGAACTACAGCCAGACACCACCACCTAGTGGTAGATCAGTGTCATCACATGACTACAGCTAGACACCACCTAGTGGTAGATCAGTGTCATGACATGAACTACAGCCAGACACCACCACCTAGTGGTAGATCAGTGTCATCACATGAACTACAGCCAGACACCACCACCTAGTGGTAGATCAGTGTCATCACATGAACTACAGCCAGACACCACCACCTAGTGGTAGATCAGTGTCATCACATGATGTAATGGCAGTGTGTGTCATAGTTTATATCATCTGACTGTGGGTCAGATTTAGAGTTAGAGTCTACAGAAGTGTGGGTGTACGGAGGTAGGTGTGTGTACTGAGGTGTGTGTGTGTGTGTGTGTACGGAGGTAGGTGTGTGTATGGAGGTGTGTGCGGAGGTGTGTGTGTGTGTGTGTGTACAGAGGTGTGTGTGTGTGTGTGTACGAAGTTGTGTGTATGGAGGTGTGTGTGTGCGGAGGTGTGTGTGTATGGAGGTGTGTGTGTGCGGAGGTGTGTGTGTATGGAGGTGTGTGTGTGCGAGGTGTGTGTGTATGGAGGTGTGTGTGTACGTAGGTGTGTGCCCGGAGGTGTGTATGTGTACGGAGGTGTGTGTGTGTGTGTACGGAGGTAGATGTGTGTATGGAGGTGTGTGTGCGGAGGTGTGTGTGTGTGTGTGTATACAGAGGTGTGTGTGTGTACGAAGCTGTGTGTACGGAGGTGCATGTGTGTACGGAGGTGCGTGTGTGTGTGCGGAGGTGTGTGTGTGTGTGTGTGCGGAGGTGTGTGTGTGCGGAGGTGTGTGTGTGCGGAGGTGTGTGTGTGTGTGCGGAGGTGTGTGTGTGTGTGCGGAGGTGTGTGTGTGTGTGCGGAGGTGTGTGTGTGTGCGGAGGTGTGTGTGTGTGCGGAGGTGTGTGTGTGTGCGGAGGTGTGTGTGTGTGCGCGGAGGTGTGTGTGTGCGGAGGTGTGTGTGTGCGGAGGTGTGTGTGTGTGTGTGTGTGATGTGTCTGTCTCCTTCCTTCAGGTTGTAGTTCAGGGTTCTTTGGTACTGACTGCTCCGAGGTGTGTCGCTGTCAGAACGGAGCGGACTGTGACCACATCACTGGTCAGTGCTCCTGTCGGACCGGATTCATTGGACACAGCTGTGAACTCAGTGAGTCCATCCCAACACTAACTGTGTGTGTGTGTGTGTGTATATATTGTCTGCTAACTCTTCCTCTTCCTCTCCCTCTCAGAGTGTCCTCCTGGTACGTTTGGCTACGGCTGTCAGCAGCTGTGTGAGTGTATGAACAACGCCACCTGTGACTATGTGACTGGAACCTGCTACTGCAGCATCGGATACAAAGGCATCCGCTGTGACCAGGGTAAATGTGTGTGTGTGTGATTGCTGACCAATGTGGAAGGTAAACAGAGTTTACACTTTTGGGACTAATCTGTGTTTGTGTGAATTAATTGTGATCTGTGTTAGTGTTAATGTTTGTATTTATATAAATATGAATCCCCCCCACTCCAGCTGCCCTGATGATGGAGGAGCTGAACCCCTACACTAAGATCAGCCCAGCCTTGGCATCAGAGCGCCAGTCAGCGGGCGCTGTCATGGGCATCATCTTCCTCCTCCTCTTCATCATGACCATGTTGGGGATGGTGGTGTGGTGGCGGCATCACCAGAGAGAGAAAGGAGGGCAGCACATGCCCAGTGTGTCGTACAGCCCCGCCCTGAGGATCAGCAGCCAGGGCTACTCCCTCTCTGGTGAGACGCTCCAGGCTGCACCACTTAGTCATGGTAACTAAGTCAGTCAGGGTTTACAAATGTTTACCATAGTGTTGTTAAGCCTTTATCCACAGGAATGTACCCCCTCCACAGCGCTCTCTCTTTACAGTGTGGACCCCCTCCACAGCACTCTCTCTTTACAGTGTGGACCCCCTCCACAGCACTGTCTCTTTACAGTGTGGACCCCCTCCACAGCACTCTCTCTACAGTGTGGACCCCCTCCACAGCACTGTACTTGATTAGCTGAAAGAAATTGATGAGAGAAAGATTGTGGGGGCTGTATTGTTAGACTTCAGTGTGGCTTTTGACATTATCGATCATAGTCTGCTGTACCCCCTCCACAGCACTCTTTAAATTCGGGGGTGATCTAACTGAACTCTCCTTTCAGCTAGATCTTCCTCTCTCTTGCTGTTTGTGTTCTCAGCAAACTTAGCTACCTGATGAAACCTCTTTTTACAGCTGTGATAATGTCCCAATGGAGCTGTGTGGCTTTGATTTCTCTTGCATTATCGCCCATGGGAGTGCGTGTGTGTATGTAAAGTCCTGTGCTATGAGCTCGTGTTTCCGTGGTGAGCAGGGCTTCAGTGTCCAGGCTTGCTCTCCTCTCTAGACTCATCTCCTACCAACAGCAACGCCAGTCGGTGTTTCACTAACCCCTCCCACCATACTCTGGGACCATGTACTTACGCTGGCCACTTCGCAAGCCTGACAAGAAGACAAGAAGGGCCAAGGTGGGTGGCAACCAACCTTAACTTTATTTATGCTAAGATTACATACAGATAACTGCCAAAATAAAGGAAACACCCTTTATTGTAAAGTGTGTTAAAATGGCGTTGGGCCGTCAAGAGGCAGAACAGCTTCAATGCACCTTGGCATAGATTCTACAAGTCTGGAACTCTATCGGAGGGATGTGACACTATTCTTCCACGAGACATTCAATCATTTGGTGTTTTGTTGATGATGGTGGAAAACGCTGTCTCAGGCACCACTCCAGAATCTCCCAGAAGTGTTCAATTGGGTTGAGATCTGGTGACTGAAACGGCCATGTCATATGGTTTATTTCGTTTTCATGCTCATCAAACCATTCAGTGACCACTCGTGCCCTGTGGATGGGGTCATTGTCATTGTATGGGGACATTGTATGTTAGTTGCTTAACTACAGTAATTCAGGAACCAGACCTGTGTGGAAGAACCTGCTTTCAATATACTTTATGTCCCTCATCTACTCAAGTGGTTCCATTATTTTGCCAGTTTCCTGTACGTTGGAATTCTCCAGAAAACATGGGTCTTTTATTCGTCGGTTCTTTGTGTGTTTTTTCTTTGGAGAACTACTCCGCATGCAGCAGCTACTCTCTGTTAAGATCTCCATTAGCTGTTCCACATGCAGCAGCTACTCTTCCTGGGGTCCACAGTCTGTCTGTCTGTCTGTCTGTCTGTCTGTCTGTCTGTCTGTCTGTCTGTCTGTCTGTCTGTCTGTCTGTCTGTCTGTCTGTCTGTGTTTCCTTCCCAGGTGAAGGACAAGTTGAACAGGAATAGTGCTCCAGAGTGGACAGCCTACTATAACGTCAGTGATCTGGGTATGTCTGATGACTCCCTTATAAACCCAATGTAAATACAAGTTGATTTGGGATTGTTTAACCCTCTCAGTTAAAATGGCCGAATACACTGAGTGTACAAAACATTAGGAACACCTGCTGTATATATGGCCATATACACATTTCCTCTAGAACATTAATTAATCTGTCCCGTTAACATCTCTGTAGGTGTGTACTGTGTAGACAGGCTGTTAATCTGTCCCGTTAACATCTCTGTAGGTGTGTATTGTGTAGACAGACTCTTAATCTGTCCCGTTAATATCTCTGTAGGTGTGTACTGTGTAGACAGGCTGTTAATCTGTCCCGTTAACATCTCTGTAGGTGTGTATTGTGTAGACAGACTCTTAATCTGTCCCGTTAACATCTCTGTAGGTGTGTATTGTGTAGACAGACTCTTAATCTGTCCCGTTAACATCTCTGTAGGTGTGTATTGTGTAGACAGACTCTTAATCTGTCCCGTTAACATCTCTGTAGGTGTGTATTGTGTAGACAGACTCTTAATCTGTCCCGTTAATATCTCTGTAGGTGTGTACTGTGTAGACAGGCGCTACCGCTCCTACCATGAGCAGTACTACAGAGGTAGACTATGATACTCAACTATATCTATTATAACAAGGTCCTTATGAAGAAGACCATCCCATATAACATAGTTGTTGCCTGTGTTACCCAAAGACTTTCCTGCACTGAAGTGTGTGAGTGCATGTGTCTGTGTGAGAGTATGTGAGTGGAGCAGAGCTGGAGTGGAGCGAGTTTCCCAAAGGCTGGAGCGTCGGCCTTCTCGCTCCAGTACCCCTCCATCAGCGCTCACTTCATGAGCTAAGAGCATGTCCGGCCCAGCATGCATTTGTAGTCTACTTGTGTGCTGCTATAGCCCCTTGCTTTTGCTACTGTCATTGAGTTCGCTAAATATTTTCATAAAGAAACTGATAAAACACAGGTGCAAAATCACTTACAAAGAAGACTTACAAAGATGAGGACCAAGAGCTAGCGAGGGAGTGCAGTGATGGAGTGTCCACAACTAAAGAATCATAGTGGAATCTGAAAAGACACTTATATTGAAAGCATGATAGTCAAGCTCTGATCATAGGGGAGACTTTGGCTCCCTCTAGCTGTCTATGGTCAGAGCCTGACATATTCTAGTTACTCTGTATGCAGTGCGTGTCACCAGCCTAGTGCCTCCAGTGTGTGTCACCAGCCTAGTGCCTCCAGTGTGTGTCACCAGCCTAGTGCCTCCAGTGTGTGTCACCAGCCTAGTGCCTCCAGTGTGTGTCACCAGCCTAGTGTCTCTAGTGTGTGTCACCAGCCTAGTGTCTCTAGTGTGTGTCACCAGCCTAGTGTCTCTAGTGTGTGTCACCAGCCTAGTGCCTCCAGTGTGTGTCACCAGCCTAGTGTCTCCAGTGTGTGTCACCAGCCTAGTGTCTCTAGTGTGTGTCACCAGCCTAGTGCAACCTGTGCCAGCTCCACGCACCAGGCCTCCAGTGTGTCTCCCCAGTCCGGTACAACCTGTGCTGGCTCCCTGCACCCGATCTCCAGTGTGTGTCACCAGCCTAGTGCATCCAGTGCCGGCTCCACGCACCAGACCTCCGGTACGTCTCCCTAGCCCGGTGCGTCCTGTACTGGCTCCCCGCACTCACCCTGGTGCGTCACCAGCCGGTCGTTGGCCCCGCTCCTGAGCCGGACCGTCCACTCCACCGGTGACTGATGGCAGGCCATTCTTGCATAATCAATGCTTGGAGTTTGTCAGAAGTTGTGGGTTTTTGTTTGTCCACCCGCCTCTTGAGGATCGACCACAAGTTCTCAATGGGATTAAGGTCTGGGGAGTTTCCTGGCCATGTTTTGTTCCCCGAGCCACATAGTTATCACTTTTGCCTTATGGCAAGGTGCTCCATCATGCTGGAAAAGGCATTGGTCGTCACCAAACTGTTCTTGGATGGTTGGGAGAAGATGCTCTCGGAGGATGTGTTGGTACCATTCTTTATTCATGGCTGTGTTCTTAGGCAAAATTGTGAGTGAGCCAACTCCCTTGGCTGAGAAGCAACCCCACACATGAATGGTCTCAGGATGCTTTACTGTTGGCATGACACAGGACTGATGGTAACGCTCACCTTGTCTTCTCCGGACAAGGTGTTTTCCGGATGGCCCAAACAATCGGAAAGGGGATTCATCAGAGAAAATGACTCTACCCCAGTCCTCAGCAGTCTAATCCCTGTACCTTTTGCAGAATATCAGTCTGTCCCTGATGTTTTTCCTGGAGAGAAGTGGCTTCGTTGCTGCCCTTCTTGACACCAGGCCACCCTCCAAAAGTCTTCGCCTCATTGTGTGTGCAGATGCACTCACACCTGCCTGCTGCCATTCCTGAGCAAGCTCTGCACTGGTGGTGCCCCGATCCCGCAGCTGAATCAACTTTAGGAGACGGTCCTGGCGCTTGCTGGACTTTCTTGGGCGCCCTGACGCCTTCTTCACAGCAATTGAACCTCTCTCCTTGAAGTTCTTGATGATCTGATAAATGGTTGATTTTGGTGCAATTACCAGCAGCAATATCCTTACCTGTGAAGCCCTTTTTGTGCAAAGCAATGATGACGGCACGTGTTTCCTTGCAGTTAACCATGGTTGACAGAGGAAGAACAATGATTTCCTCCTTTTAAAGCTTCCAGTCTGTTATTCTGACTCAATCAGCATGACAGAGTGATCTCCAGCCTTGTCCTTGTCAACACTCTCACCTGTGTTAACGAGACAATCACTGACATGATGGCAGCTGGTCCTTTTGTGGCAGGGCTGAAATGCAGTGGAAATATTTTTGGGGATTAAGTTCATTTTCATGTCAAAGAGGGACTTTGCAATTAATTGCAATTCATCTGATCACTCTTCATGACATTCTGGAGTATATGCAAATTGCCATCATCAACACTGAGGCAGCAAACTTTGTGGAGACCAATACTTGTGTCATTCTCAAAACCTTTGGCCACGACTGTACAGGTCAGAGCCTGACAGATTCTAGTTACTCTGTTTCTATGTTGGTTTTGTGTTGGTCCCCATTTGGAGGCAGCTGCTTCGCATTGTCTCTAATTGGGGTCATATTTAAGTTCATGCGTTTGGTGTCTCAGTGTGGTTCATTGTTTTGGTTTAGTGCTGTTTTAACCGACCTTGGTTACGGTTATGTATTATCATCGTTATTGTCTTGTTCCAGTTTGGTATTAATAAATGATGTCGAACTATATCAATGCTGCCATTCCATCCGGACGTGACAATGATGCTGTACTGTGTTACATGCTAACAGAAAGGAACGAGGTCATTGTAGCAAACTATTTATAAAAAATCACATCTCTTAAGTTTTGTTCTATTATCTATACAATAGGCTATAATTGATTTTGGCCCAATAGGCCTGACATGTATGTATGTATGTATGTATGTATGTATGTATGTATGTATGTATGTATGTATGTATGTATGTATGTATGTATGTATGTATGTATGTATGTATGTATGTATGTATGTATGTATGTACAGTGGGGAGAACAAGTATTTGATACACTGCCGATTTTGCAGGTTTTCCCACTTACAAAGCATGTAGAAGTCTGTCATTTTTATCATAGGTACTCTTCAACTGTGAGTGACGGAATCTAAAACAAAAATACATACGTATTTGATACATCAGAAAAGCAGAACTTAATATTTGGTACAGAAACCTTTGTTTGCAATTACAGAGATCATATGTTTCCTGTAGTTCTTGACCAGGTTTGCACACACTGCAGCAGGGATTTTGGCCCACTCCTCCATACAGATCCTTCAGGTTTCGGGGCTGTCGCTGGGCAATACGGACTTTCAGCTCCCTCCAAAGATTTTCTATTGGGTTCAGGTCTGGAGACTGGCTAGGCCACTCCAGGACCTTGAGATGCTTCTTACGGAGCCACTCCTTAGTTGCCCTGGCTGTGTGTTTCGGGTCGTTGTCATGCTGGAAGACCCAGCCACGACCCATCTTCAATGCTCTTACTGAGGGAAGGAGGTTGTTGGCCAAGATCTTGCGATACATGACCCCATCCATCCTCCCCTCAATACGGTGCAGTCGTCCTGTCCCCTTTGCAGAAAAGCATCCCCAAAGAATGATGTTTCCACCTCCATGCTTCACGGTTGGGATGGTGTTCTTGGGGTTGTACTCATCCTTCTTCTTCCTCCAAACACAGTGAGTGGAGTCTAGACCAAAAAGCTCTATTTTTGTCTCATCAGACCACATGACCTTCTCCCATTCCTCCTCTGGATCATCCAGATGGTCATTGGCAAACTTCAGACGGGCCTGGACATGCGCTGGCTTGAGCAGGGGGACCTTGCGTGTTCTGCAGGATTTTAATCCATGACGGCGTAGTGTGTTACTAATGGTTTTCTTTGAGAATGTGGTCCCAGCTCTCTTCAGGTCATTGACCAGGTCCTGCCGTGTAGTTCTGGGCTGATCCCTCACCTTCCTCATGATCATTGATGCCCCACGAGGTGAGATCTTGCATGGTGCCCCAGACCGAGGGAGATTGATCGTCATCTTGAACTTCTTCCATTTTCTAATAATTGCGCCAACAGTTGTTGCCTTCTCACCAAGCTGCTTGCCTATTGTCCTGTAGCCCATCCCAGCCTTGTGCAGGTCTACAATTTTATCCCTGATGTCCTTACACAGCTCTCTGGTCTTGGCCATTGTGGAGAGGTTGGAGTCTGTTTGATTGAGTGTGTGGACAGGTGTCTTTTATACAGGTAACGAGTTCAAACAGGTGCAGTTAATACAGGTAATGAGTGGAGAACAGGAGGGCTTCTTAAAGAAAAACTAACAGGTCTGTGAGAGCCAGAATTCTTACTGGTTGGTAGGTGATCAAATACTTATGTCATGCAATAAAATGCAAATTAACTATTTAAAAATCATACAATGTGATTTTATGGATTACAGACCTCTACATGCTTTGTAAGTAGGAAAACCTGCAAAATCGGCAGTGTATCAAATACTTGTTCTCCCCACTGTATGTATGTATGTATGTATGTATGTATGTATGTATGTATGTATGTATGTATGTATGTATGTATGTATGTATGTATGTATGTATGTATGTATGTATGTATGTATGTATGTATGTATGTATGTATGTATGTATGTATGTATGTATGTATGTATGTATGAGGAGAAACAGAAGTGGGGAACCTTTCGCCAAGGCAGTGACCCAGGACTTTTATTAGTGAAACCTGGATAACAATCAATCCAAAACAAAAGCCTAGCTCTTTCGAGAGCCTTACTCACTGCGACCGGACAGATAAACTGTTTACCGGCTATAAACCAAAGAAAAGAGAAACAGCAATTCAAATAGTCCTGGTCTTACTGGGTGTGTCTTCTTGTCCAGCAGTCGTTGAGGTCCAGTCCCTTCTTTGCTTGAGGTTATCCTAGAATCCTCTGCCCTCTTGGTAGCTTTTCCCACCAAACAACAAGAAGCTGGGTGTGCTCAAGGCCAGGTTAAAATACCTCCCATTCAGTGGCTTCAAGTGTGTGTAATTAGACCTTACCCTATCGGGACACCATCTCTGCTGGCTAGCAGATGTAGCCAACGAGCCGGAACATACCGGCCATCACAGACCCATCCTCTCACTCCACAAAATTATGTATGTATGTATGTATGTATGTATGTATGTATGTATGTATGTATGTATGTATGTATGTATGTATGTATGTATGTATGTATGTATGTATGTATGTATGTATGTATGTATGTATCTATCTATCTATCTATCTATGTATGTATGTATGTATGCATGTATGTACAGTACCAGTCAAAGTTTGGACACACCTACTCATTCAAGGGTTTTTCTTTATTTGTACTGTTTTCTACATTGTAGAATAATAGTAAAGACATCAAAACTATGACAGTAGTAACCAAAAAAGTGTTAAACAAATACAAATATTTTATATTTGAGTTTCAAAGTAGCCACGCTTTGCCTTGATGACAGCTTTTCACACTCTTGGCATTCTCTCAACCAGCTTCATGAGGTAGTCATTTGGAATGCATTTCAATTAACAGGTGTGCCTTGTTAAAAGTTATTTTGTGGAATTGATTTCCTTCTAAATGTGTTTGAGCCAATCAGTTGTGTTGTGACAAGGTAGGGGTGGTATACAGAAGATAGCCCTATTTGGTAAAAGACCAAGTCCATATTATGGCAAGAACAGTTCAAATAAGCAAAGAGAAATGACAGTCCATCATGAATGTCAGTCAATGTGGAATATTTCAAGAACTTTTAAAGTTTCTTCAAGTGCAGTTGCAAGAACCATCAAGCGCTATGATGCAACTGGCTCTCATGAGGACCGCCACAGGAATGGAAGATCCAGAGTTACCTCTGCTGCAGAGGATAAGTTCATTAGACTTACCAGCCTCAGAAAATCCCACCCAAATAAATGCTTCACAGCGTTCAAGTAACAGACACATCTCAACATCAACTGTTCAGAGGAGACTGTGTGAATCAGGCCTTCATTGTCGAATTGCTGCAAAGAAACCACTACTAAAGGACACCAATAAGAAGAAGAGACTTGTTTGGACCAAGAAACACGAGTAATGGACGTTAGACCAGTGGAAATCTGTCCTTTGGTCTGATGAGTCCAAATATGAGATTTTTGGCTCCAGCTTTGTGAGACGCAGAATAGTGAACGGATGATCTCTGCATGTGTGGTTCCCACCATGAAGCATGGAGGAGGAGGTGTGATGGTGTGGGGGGTGCTTTACTGGTGACACTGTCAGTGATTTGTTTAGAATTCAAGGCACACTTAACCAGCATGGTTACCACAGCATTCTGCAGCGATACGCATTCCCATCTGGTTTGCGCTTAGTGGGACTATCATTTGTTTTTCAACAGGACAATGACCCAAAACACACCTCCAGGCTGTGTAAGGGCAATTTGACCAATAAGGAGAGTGATTGAGTGCTGCATCAGATGACCTGGCCTCCGAAATCACCAACCTCAACCCAATTGAGATGGTTTGGGATGAGATGGATCGCAGAGTGAAGGAAAAGCAGCCAACAAGTGCTCAGCATATGCAAGAAGTCCTTGTTGGAAAAGCATTCTAGGTGAATCTGGTTGAGAGAATACCAAGAGTGTGCAAAGCTGTCATCAAGGCAAAGGTGGCTATTTGAAGAATCTCAAATATAAAATATATTTAGATTTGTTTTTAACAATTTTTGGTTACTACATGATTCCATATGTGTTTATAGTTTTGATGTCTTCACTATTATTCTACAATGTAGAAAATAGTGAAAATAAAGAAAACCCTTGAATGAGTAGGTGTGTCCAAACCGTTGACTGGTACTATATATATATATATATATATATATATATATATATATATATATATATATATACACAAAACCATTATGGTAGGTCCAGGTAGTCACACAAATAGATGAGTGTTGGTTAAATGGTGATGAATGCCGTTTGTTTTCCTGTGAGCGAGCAGCGCCGGAGCCATGTGAGCGATTTCCGACCGCTCAACTCTGCTCACATACTCTGGTTTGTGTATAAACCGGTGTATGAACTGATGTGTGTGTTTTGACCTCTGTGTCTCTCTCTCTCTCTCCACAGGGCACGCGTGATCTCCTCTGTGTGTGTTCCTTCCTCCTGATGGTCTCACACACTCCTCTCTGGTCCTCTCCTCCTCTCCTCCAGTCTCTATCTAACACCCTCCTCTCCTCCAGTCTCTATCTAACACCCTCCTCTCCTCCAGTCTCTATCTAACACCCTCCTCTCCTCCAGTCTCTATCTAACACCCTCCTCTCCTCCAGTCTCTATCTAACACCCTCCTCTCCTCCAGTCTCTATCTAACACACAACCTCATAAGTAAACCCAGTTATTTTGTATTGAAATGCTTTATACTGTGATATGCTACTAATACTGTGAATGCTGTGTCTTGTGTCATTATTCATATACTCTGTGGGTTTTCTAATATGCCTTTTCCACAGGAAAAGTGGATAACAGTTTTTACTTGTCTTACCTCCTGGGGTAGAATTGTAATGTTATGTTGTATTCTTCTCCCAATGTTGATATGATGAATGCATTGAAAGGCTGAGAATTTCATTGCAGATATCAGAATCGTTATCTAACAGATAACATAATAACAAGTTATTACCTTACTGTTCTACGTGTTCTTTCTTCCTGTTTCCTGTTTGTTATTTATCTGTCAGACTACATGAAGGGTTCCCTGTCCAGCACCTGCTCTCTGAACAGTGAGAACCCCTACGCCACCATCAATGACCCGCTGGCCGTGGCCTGTAAACACTCAGAGAGCAGCTATGTAGAGATGAAGAGTCCTGCTCACCACGAGATGTCCTTCTGCTCCTCTGCTATAATCACCACCGCCAGCAAGAACGTCTATGACGTTGGTGAGTTATAGATATATAGTTATGTAGATGTGCTACGTGGGGGAGTTATAGATATATAGTTATGTAGATGTGCTACGTTGGGGAGTTATAGATATATAGTTATGTAGATGTGCTACGTTGGGGAGTTAGTTCTGGAGAAGTTGAGATCATGATGAAGATACATTTGTTTTCCTGTGTAACTGGCTGGCTATCTGTCTGTTGTCTCCGTCTGTTGTCTCCGTCTGTTGTCTCCGTCTGTTGTCTCCGCCTGTTGTCTCCGCCTGTTGTCTCCGCCTGTTGTCTCCGCCTGTTGTCTCCGCCTGTTATCTCAGTCTGTTGTCTCCGTCTGTTGTCTATGCCTGTTGTCTCAGTCTGTTGTCTCAGTCTGTTGTATCCGTCTGTTGTCTATGCCTGTTGTCTCAGTCTGTTGTCTCCGCCTGTTGTCTCCGTCTGTTGTCTCCGCCTGTTGTCTCCGCCTGTTGTCTCCACCTGTTGTCTCTGCCTGTTGTCTCCGCCTGTTGTCTCCACCTGTTGTCTGTGTCTGTTGTCTCCGTCTCTCTGTCTATGTCTCTCTCTGTTTGTCTTATTGTGGAAGACTCTTGGAAGTGTTTGAATGATCACTTTTGGATTTGTCAGAAAAGTTCAAACCTCTCTTTCTATCTCTATCCCTCCACCCCTCTACCTCTATCCCTCCACCCCTCTATCTCTATCCCTCCACCCCTCTATCTCTATCCCTCCACCCCTCTATCTCTATCCCTCCACACCTCTATCTCTATCCCTCCACACCTCTATCTCTATCCCTCCACACCTCTATCTCTATCCCTCCACAACTCTATCTCTATCCCTCCACCCCTCTATCTCTATCCCTCCACCCCTCTATCTCTATCCCTCCACCCCTCTATCTCTATCCCTCCACCCCTTTATCCCTCCACACCTCTATCTCTATCCCTCCACCCCTCTATCCCTCCACACCTCTATCTCTATCCCTCCAAACCTCTATCCCTCCACCCCTCTTTCTCTATCCCTCCACACCTCTATCTCTATCCCTCCACCCCTCTATCCCTCCACCCCTCTATCTCTATCCCTCCACCCCTCTATCTCTATCCCTCCACACCTCTATCTCTATCCCTCCACACCTCTATCTCTATCCCTCCACCCCTCTATCCCTCCACACCTCTATCTCTATCCCTCCACACCTCTATCTCTATCCCTCCACACCTCTATCCCTCCACCCCTCTTTCTCTATCCCTCCACCCCTCTATCTCTATCCCTCCACCCCTCTATCCCTCCACACCTCTATCTCTATCCCTCCACCCCTCTATCCCTCCACATCTCTATCTCTATCCCTCCACACCTCTATCTCTATCCCTCCACACCTCTATCTCTATCCCTCCACACCTCTATCTCAATCCCTCCACACCTCTATCCCTTCACCCCTCTTTCTCTATCCCTCCACACCTCTATCTCTATCCCTCCACCCCTCTATCCCTCCACCCCTCTATCTCTATCCCTCCACACCTCTATCTCTATCCCTCCACACCTCTATCTCTATCCCTCCACACCTCTATCTCTATCCCTCCACACCTCTATCCCTCCACCCCTCTTTCTCTATCCCTCCACACCTCTATCTCTATCCCTCCACCCCTCTATCCCTCCACCCCTCTATCTCTATCCCTCCACCCCTCTATCTCTATCCCTCCACACCTCTATCTATATCCCTCCACACCTCTATCTCTATCCCTCCACCCCTTTGTACCTCCACACCTCTATCTCTATCCCTCCACACCTCTATCTCTATCCCTCCACACCTCTATCTCTATCCCTCCACCCCTCTATCCCTCCACACCTCTATCTCTATCCCTCCACACCTCTATCTCTATCCCTCCACACCTCTATCTCTATCCCTCCACACCTCTATCTCTATCCCTCCACACCTCTATCTCTATCCCTCCACCCCTCTATCCCTCCACACCTCTATCTCTATCCCTTCACACCTCTATCTCTATCCCTCCACACCTCTATCTCTATCCCTCCACACCTCTATCTCTATCCCTCCACCCCTCTATCCCTCCACACCTCTATCTCTATCCCTCCACACCTCTATCTCTATCCCTCCACCCCTCTATCCCTCCACACCTCTATCTCTATCCCTCCACCCCTCTATCTCTATCCCTCCACCCCTCTATCTCTATCCCTCCACACCTCTATCTCTATCCCTCCACACCTCTATCTCTATCCCTCCACCCCTCTATCCCTCCACACCTCTATCTCTATCCCTCCACCCCTCTATCTCTATCCCTCCACCCCTCTATCTCTATCCCTCCACACCTCTATCTATATCCCTCCACACCTCTATCTCTATCCCTCCACCCCTTTGTACCTCCACACCTCTATCTCTATCCCTCCACACCTCTATCTCTATCCCTCCACACCTCTATCTCTATCCCTCCACCCCTCTATCCCTCCACACCTCTATCTCTATCCCTCCACACCTCTATCTCTATCCCTC
Organism: Thymallus thymallus; assembly: GCA_023634145.1. Lineage (NCBI taxonomy): Eukaryota > Metazoa > Chordata > Actinopteri > Salmoniformes > Salmonidae > Thymallus > Thymallus thymallus. The sequence continues at coordinate 2,510,366 of CM042380.1, read as the reverse complement.
CACACCTCTATCTCTATCCCTCCACACCTCTATCTCTATCCCTCCACACCTCTATCTCTATCCCTCCACCCCTCTATCCCTCCACACCTCTATCTCTATCCCTCCACACCTCTATCTCTATCCCTCCACACCTCTATCTCTATCCCTCCACACCTCTATCTCTATCCCTCCACCCCTCTATCCCTCCACACCTCTATCTCTATCCCTCCACACCTCTATCTCTATCCCTCCACACCTCTATCTCTATCCCTCCACCCCTCTATCCCTCCACACCTCTATCTCTATCCCTCCACACCTCTATCTCTATCCCTCCACACCTCTATCCCTCCACCCCTCTATCTCTATCCCTCCACCCCTCTATCTCTATCCCTCCACACCTCTATCTCTATCCCTCCACACCTCTATCTCTATCCCTCCACCCCTCTATCTCTATCCCTCCACCCCTCTATCTCTATCCCTCCACCCCTCTATCTCTATCCCTCCACCCCTTTATCCCTCCACACCTCTATCTCTATCCCTCCACCCCTCTATCCCTCCACACCTCTATCTCTATCCCTCCACACCTCTATCCCTCCACCCCTCTTTCTCTATCCCTCCACACCTCTATCTCTATCCCTCCACCCCTCTATCCCTCCACCCCTCTATCTCTATCCCTCCACCCCTCTATCTCTATCCCTCCACACCTCTATCTCTATCCCTCCACACCTCTATCTCTATCCCTCCACCCCTCTATCCCTCCACACCTCTATCTCTATCCCTCCACACCTCTATCTCTATCCCTCCACACCTCTATCCCTCCACCCCTCTTTCTCTATCCCTCCACCCCTCTATCTCTATCCCTCCACCCCTCTATCCCTCCACACCTCTATCTCTATCCCTCCACACCTCTATCCCTCCACCCCTCTTTCTCTATCCCTCCACACCTCTATCTCTATCCCTCCACCCCTCTATCCCTCCACCCCTCTATCTCTATCCCTCCACCCCTCTATCTCTATCCCTCCACACCTCTATCTATATCCCTCCACACCTCTATCTCTATCCCTCCACCCCTTTGTACCTCCACACCTCTATCTCTATCCCTCCACACCTCTATCTCTATCCCTCCACACCTCTATCTCTATCCCTCCACCCCTCTATCCCTCCACACCTCTATCTCTATCCCTCCACACCTCTATCTCTATCCCTCCACACCTCTATCTCTATCCCTCCACACCTCTATCCCTCCACACCTCTATCTCTATCCCTCCACACCTCTATCTCTATCCCTCCACACCTCTATCTCTATCCCTCCACACCTCTATCCCTCCACCCCTCTATCTCTATCCCTCCACCCCTCTATCTCTACCCCTCCACACCTCTATCTCTATCCCTCCACACCTCTATCTCTATCCCTCCACCCCTCTATCTCTATCCCTCCACCCCTCTATCTCTATCCCTCCACCCCTCTATCTCTATCCCTCCACCCCTTTATCCCTCCACACCTCTATCTCTATCCCTCCACCCCTCTATCCCTCCACACCTCTATCTCTATCCCTCCAAACCTCTATCCCTCCACCCCTCTTTCTCCACACCTCTATCTCTATCCCTCCACCCCTCTATCCCTCCACCCCTCTATCTCTATCCCTCCACCCCTCTATCTCTATCCCTCCACACCTCTATCTCTATCCCTCCACCCCTCTATCCCGCCACACCTCTATCTCTATCCCTCCACACCTCTATCTCTATCCCTCCACACCTCTATCCCTCCACCCCTCTTTCTCTATCCCTCCACCCCTCTATCTCTATCCCTCCACCCCTCTATCCCTCCACACCTCTATCTCTATCCCTCCACCCCTCTATCCCTCCACACCTCTATCTCTATCCCTCCACACCTCTATCTCTATCCCTCCACACCTCTATCTCAATCCCTCCACACCTCTATCCCTTCACCCCTCTTTCTCTATCCCTCCACACCTCTATCTCTATCCCTCCACCCCTCTATCCCTCCACCCCTCTATCTCTATCCCTCCACACCTCTATCTCTATCCCTCCACACCTCTATCTCTATCCCTCCACACCTCTATCCCTCCACCCCTCTATATCTATCCCTCCACCCCTCTATCTATATCCCTCCACCCCTCTATCTCTATCCCTCCACCCATCTATCTCTATCCCTCCACACCTCTATCCCTCCACACCTCTTTCTCTATCCCTCCACCCCTCTATCCCTCCACCCATCTATCTCTATCCCTCCACACCTCTATCCCTCCACCCCTCTATCTCTATCCCTCCACCCCTCTATCTATATCCCTCCACCCCTCTATGTCTATCCCTCCACCCATCTATCTCTATCCCTCCACACCTCTATCCCTCCACACCTCTTTCTCTATCCCTCCACACCTCTATCCCTCCACACCTCTATCTCTATCCCTCCACACCTCTATCTCTATCCCTCCACACCTCTATCCCTCCACACCTCTATCCCTCCACACCTCTTTCTCTATCCCTCCACACCTCTATCCCTCCACACCTCTATCCCTCCACACCTCTATCTCTATCCCTCCACACCTCTATCTCTATCCCTCCACACCTCTATCTATATCCCTCCACCCCTCTATCTCTATCCCTCCACACCTCTCTATCCCTCCACCCCTCTATCCCTCCACACCTCTTTCTCTATCCCTCCACACCTCTATCTATATCCCTCCACCCCTCTATCCCTCCACCCCTCTATCTCTATCCCTCCACCCCTCTATCTCTATCCCTCCACACCTCTATCCCTCCACACCTCTATCTCTATCCCTCCACACCTCTTTCTCTATCCCTCCACACCTCTATCTTTATCCCTCCACACCTCTATCTCTATCCCTCCACCCCTCTATCCCTCCACACCTCTATCTTTATCCCTCCACACCTCTATCTCTATCCCTCCACCCCTCTATCTCTATCCCTCCAACCCTCTATCTCTATCCCTCAACACCTCTATCTCTATCCCTCCAACCCTCTATCCCTCCACACCTCTATCTCTATCCCTCCACACCTCTATCCCTATCCCTCCACACCTCTATCTCTATCCCTCCACCTCTCTATCCCTCCACACCTCTATCCCTCCACACCTATATCTCTATCCCTCCACACCTTTATCTCTATCCCTCCAACCCTCTATCCCTCCACCCCTCTATCTCTATCCCTCCACCTCTCTATCCCTCCACACCTCTATCCCTCCACCCCTCTATCTCTATCCCTCCACACCTCTATCTCTATCCCTCCAACCCTCTATCCCTCCACCCCTCTATCTCTATCCCTCCACCTCTCTATCCCTCCACACCTCTATCCCTCCACACCTCTATCCCTCCACCCCTCTATCTCTATCCCTCCACCCCTCGATCTCTATCCCTCCATCCCTTAATCTCTCCATCCTCTCTTTAGAACCCAAGGTGAGTGTTCTCCAGGGCTCTAACGGTGTGGTGGTTCCCACGTACCCTCAGAACCCATACGACCTCCCCAGGAACAGCCACATCCCCAGCCACTACGACCTGCTGCCGCTGAGACAAAGCCAGAGCTACAGCCCTACACACAGCCAGGGCCACAGCCACCAGAGCCACAGCCCACCCCTGCCTGGCAGCCCCACCAGCTCCCTGCTATAGAGAGACCACTCCTAACGCTGGGCCGCAACCTTTGACATATGACTTACTGGTGGGGCATGGGCTGCTCAACCTGGGGTTGCGGATAAAGACTGTATTGTGACTATAGAGACAAAGTACCAGTTCAACATCAGTGTTGTGGACAAACTAGAAGATATACCAACATAACCTCTGTGTGGACTCACTGCTGTGTGATACTGGATAATGCATACATTACAGCCATTTGAACTGTCTGAGGAAGACACTGGGAAGTCAAATAACTACTGGAGATGTGAGGCAGCCTCTTTAATAACTACTGGAGATGTGAGGCAGCCTCTAATAACTACTGGAGATGTGAGGCAGCCTCTAATAACTACAGGAGATGTGAGGCAGCCTCTTTAATAACTACTGGAGATATGAGGCAGCCTCTTTAATAACTACTGGAGATGTGAGGCAGCCTCTTTAATAACTACTGGAGATGTGAGGCAGCCTCTTTAATAACTACAGGAGATGTGAGGCAGCCTCTAATAACTACTGGAGATGTGAGTCAGCCTCTTTAATAACTACTGGAGATGTGAGGCAGCCTCTTTAATAACTACTGGAGATATGAGGCAGCCTCTTTAATAACTACTGGAGATGTGAGGCAGCCTCTTTAATAACTACTGGAGATATGAGGCAGCCTCTTTAATAACTACTGGAGATGTGAGGCAGCCTCTAATAACTACAGGAGATGTGAGGCAGCCTCTTTAATAACGACTGGAGATGTGAGGCAGCCTCTTTAATAACTACTGGAGATGTGAGGCAGCCTCTTTAATAACTACAGGAGATGTGAGGCAGCCTCTAATAACTACAGGAGATGTGAGGCAGCCTCTTTAATAACTACAGGAGATGTGAGGCAGCCTCTAATAACTACAGGAGATGTGAGGCAGCCTCTAATAACTACTGGAGATGTGAGGCAGCCTCTTTAATAACTACTGGAGATGTGAGGCAGCCTCTTTAATAACTACAGGAGATGTGAGGCAGCCTCTTTAATAACTACTGGAGATGTGAGGCAGCCTCTTTAATAACTACTGGAGATATGAGGCAGCCTCTTTAATAACGACTGGAGATGTGAGGCAGCCTCTTTAATAACTACTGGAGATATGAGGCAGCCTCTAATAACTACTGGAGATGTGAGGCAGCCTCTTTAATAACTACTGGAGATATGAGGCAGCCTCTTTAATAACGACTGGAGATGTGAGGCAGCCTCTTTAATAACTACTGGAGATATGAGGCAGCCTCTAATAACTACTGGAGATGTGAGGCAGCCTCTTTAATAACTACTGGAGATGTGAGGCAGCCTCTTTAATAACTACTGGAGATGTGAGGCAGCCTCTTTAATAACTACTGGAGATGTGAGGCAGCCTCTTTAATAACTACTGGAGATATGAGGCAGCCTCTTTAATAACGACTGGAGATGTGAGGCAGCCTCTTTAATAACTACTGGAGATATGAGGCAGCCTCTAATAACTACTGGAGATGTGAGGCAGCCTCTTTAATAACTACTGGAGATATGAGGCAGCCTCTTTAATAACGACTGGAGATGTGAGGCAGCCTCTTTAATAACTACTGGAGATATGAGGCAGCCTCTAATAACTACTGGAGATGTGAGGCAGCCTCTAATAACTACTGGAGATGTGAGGCAGCCTCTTTAATAACTACTGGAGATGTGAGGCAGCCTCTTTAATAACGACTGGAGATGTGAGGCAGCCTCTTTAATAACTACTGGAGATGTGAGGCAGCCTCTTTAATAACGACTGGAGATGTGAGGCAGCCTCTTTAATAACGACTGGAGATGTGAGGCAGCCTCTTTAATAACTACTGGAGATGTGAGGCAGCCTCTAATAACTACTGGAGATGTGAGGCAGCCTCTTTAATAACTACTGGAGATGTGAGGCAGCCTCTTTAATAACGACTGGAGATGTGAGGCAGCCTCTTTAATAACTACTGGAGATGTGAGGCAGCCTCTTTAATAACGACTGGAGATGTGAGGCAGCCTCTTTAATAACTACTGGAGATGTGAGGCAGCCTCTTTAATAACGACTGGAGATGTGAGGCAGCCTCTTTAATAACTACTGGAGATGTGAGGCAGCCTCTTTAATAACGACTGGAGATGTGAGGCAGCCTCTTTAATAACTACAGGAGATGTGAGGCAGCCTCTTTGTTTACTCTGGCTCGGTGGAGGACACACACACACACCCACACATCCGAAGGACAGACGGACGGACGGACGGGCAGAAAGACACACATGAAACAGTTATGCAACAGACCAGTGGAGTCATGAATACAAAACATCATGGACCTCTATATAGTCATACCTGGCTCAATGATTCTATTCCATGCCTGGATTGGGTGACCAGAGAAGCAACCAGGCTTCCCCTAGAGGAGTTCAACCACCAGGAAGCAACCAGGCTTCCCCTAGAGCAGGACAAACCACCAGGAAGCAACCAGGCTGCCCCTAGAGGAGTTCAACCACCAGGAAGCAACCAGGCTACCCCTAGAGGACAAACCACCAGGAAGCAACCAGGCTGCCCCTAGAGGAGTTCAACCACCAGGAAGCAACCAGGCTACCCCTAGAGGACAAACCACTAGGAAGCAACCAGGCTACCCCTAGAGGAGGCCAAACCAACAACTGAGACCAGCTTGGAGCATCACCAAAAGGGCATTAGATCTGCCTATCTATCAGGCACGGGACTGGAGAAGTAATAAGAAACTGTCATTATGGGAGCTGAATGGGGACTGCCTGGGCTTGGATTCCCTATTCTATTGTATATTGATATCGCCAGAAAAACCGGCTACCACTCATATAACTGCAGATGGAGAGGAGACAATGAGAGTTTCCTAGACAAACCAGGATTGTATTAATTAGGCACCAAAGTATTTGGAAGAAGGCCACGGATTGAAACTGGGAGGGACTACCTTTTTGTTTTCTGTTGCAAAACGTTTTTTATACAGTGTGCGCTAATGAATACGACTCATGGTTATATACTGTAAAAAAACAACAACAAATTGCTTAACTTCTACAACTCACTGTACATGGATAGTTGTGGTATTTTTACACATCTTTGCTTATTTCATGTTTACATTTTTAAGATCCTTAACGGTTCCATGTTTTCTCTCTGAAAAGTTATCTTTTTGTATTTATTGTATATAAAGGAATTCAATGTTGGCGTTACAGTAGTGGTAGTGACTTTATGTTGTGTAAAGATGGTGAATGTGCATGCTAAATCTAAATATAGTAGTTTACAGAGAATACCCCGATGTCATTGTTAAACCATTTGGTACAAACTAACTATTATTTCATAGACTTTACCCATATTTGCCCACTGACTGTTTTGAACATGGGAATGAATCCTAGTTGAACTGCTTTACAAGAATATGCAATGACATGAAGGAAAAGAGAACTGATTAGAAGTATTGATGCTGCAAAATGATGGTATGTGAAAAATATATTGGAAATTATGAAGTCCCATTTCCAGATGTAGCACGATTGTAGAGAAACCAGTTAATATTTTTGAAGAAAACACACCACCATTTTAAGTTGTAATAACCCTGTAATAATTACAGTAGATACATGCTTACACCCTGTACACAATCCCAACGACATAACTGTTACATTGATCTCTATCTCTACAAGGATATTTCACCACCTCAGCCAATAGCAATACCATGACATGTTCATAACAGGCCCGATTCAGACTTGAGATAAATATACTTAACATGGAATTAAGTCAACATGTCCCTGTTAAGTCTACTTATCTCAAGTCTGAATTGGGCCCAACATGAGTACCAGGACAATCGTACACAGACAGTATTCACTGTTTTTTCGAGTCACTTTGTCAGTTGATATTTCTCCTTATAAGGATAGGGGTACGTCCCAACTCGTACCCTATTCCCTTCATAGTGCACTATAAAGGGAATAGGGTGACATTTGGGAGACAGTCTAGAATTCCCATAGTCTGTTGTAACCTAGTAGAACCCAACGCTGCTTGACTGTTTCTCTTTTAAAGTGTTCACTTCAATAAAGATACCATAGCTCAGGGCTAGGGGAGTGTTGTCTTGTCTGGGGGAGGCAGGTAGCCGGGTGTTTTAAGAGTGTTGGACCAGTAACCGGAAGGTTGCTGGTTTGAATCCCGAGCTGATTAGGTGAAAAATATTGAGCAGGGCACATAATCCTAGTTTCTCTGGATAAGAGCGTCTGTGAAAATATTGTCTCTACTGTGATTTACTGCTCACCAGGGTTGGGGTCAACCTAAATAGGAGTTGGGGTCAACCTAAATAGGAGTTGGGGTCAACCTAAATAGGAGTTGGGGTCAACCTAAATAGGAGTTGGGGTCAACCTAAATAGGGGTTGGGGTCAACCTAAATAGGAGTTGGGGTCAACCTAAATAGGGGTTGGGGTCAACCTAAATAGGAGTTGGGGTCAACCTAAATAGGAGTTGGGGTCAACCTAAATAGGGGTTGGGGTCAACCTAAATAGGGGTTGGGGTCAACCTAAATAGGGGTTGGGGTCAACATAACTACCTCTAGACTTGAAACTTTGTATGTAGGTGATTTTCCTCATGCTACACAAAGTTGCCTAAAGGACCCATAAGGTCCGACAGGATCGATTTTTCTCCATTTTGGAAAACTTTCACCAAAATAAATACTCATGAACCGTAAGTCCAAATAATACAACATTGGGTATGTATGGTATATTATCTTAACTTAGTTTGACTAAGGGATTGGTTAAGATGGCTGACACTTTTTAGGGTCATCAAAGCCATTACCACGATGAACCATGTTAAGTTTGGCATTGATATCTTAAAAAATAAGGAAACTATTAACAATTGACTTTTTTGACTAATTCTTAAAATAACAAAAATACATATACTTCTCCTGGACTAAAAGTCAGATTCATCCGTGTGGTATTGAGAGATAAATGTGGTAATGTTTCACTGACTGGACCTGAAGGAAGACAGTTCCTACAAGATAGAGTGCTCGCTTTGTTATCCAACTGATCCTTTTTACCATCCTGTGAACCCTGTTTATTGCTGCTCACAGCTATTTTTCCAATTCCACATTTTCCTAATTGAAAAGCATTGAAGAGCATTGGAATTTCATTGTACTTCCTGAATCATCTGGGATTTAAATGGAATTGACCCCAACCCTGCTCCTCACCATGTATTTCTTGTCAGATAATATTTGCTGTCAGATATTTGTTAACAAATAAAAAGTCAGATAATTGTTAACAAATTATTTGTTCTTCTGCATTTCTATGCAAATACCAACTAAGAGAGAGTTGAAAGGTTTATGACTGGTGCACTTTATTAAGATGAATTGATAACTTAAGATATAAACACAATTGTACAATTTATCAATCTGTACAAAACATAAAACCGTCTGTTGACTACCCTCCCCATCAACCCCCACCCCCTCCCCCATCAACCCCCATCAACCCCCACCCCCCAAACAGAATCCTCCAAATGCGTTGAAATTACATTGTTTGACTTTCAGACATTTTACAATGGAATTACAATCAGTTACAGCGACAGCATTTCATTATAGTTTAAAAACAACCATGAACCAAAACCACAGTTCATAAAAAATTACAAAAGAGGTATATGAGAAGACTTTAAATAATTTTTCAAACAAAGACAAAAACAATAACTTCTCTACACTTCCATAGACTGCTAGTCTGAAATGGTATCCTATACCCTATCTACTTTGACCAGAGCCCTATGGGGAATATGGTGCCCTAGTTGTGTGTTGCCAGGCTGACAGTACCATCTGTTATATAACGCCATTGGTACTGTCAGGCGGATTCACACACTCAATAGCTGCCTACCTACCTTTGCTTCCACACAGACACACACACACAGGACTCAAACGCTATATTTCCATCGTTACAATACCACCATCACACAGATACAGATACAGCTACAGCCTAGGAGTTCAACAGAACACACTGAATTAGCCTGGAATCCCAACTGATTTGGCTACATTTCACTGTTAAGTAATTTGATTTAGCAGGAACTTCCATCCTAGATCAGTGATAGATCAGAAGAACTATAGACGGGTTGTCTGACAATGTTACAACAATTAGAGACTAAATATAGTTTACATGTTGTCAATAATCCTAGGATTGTAAACCAACCCTGTTGGGTTTCTGCCTCTCGGATACGCGGATACTCGCGCCAAGGTTGGCGTCAATTCCATTTCAATTCAGAAAGTAAACACAAATCACAAAATGTTCTCATTGAAAATGTAAAATGTTAACCTTTATTTAACTAGGCAAGTCAGTTAAGAACAAATTCTTATTTACAATGATGACCTACACCGGCCAAACCCAGGCGACGCTGGGCCAATTGTGGTTGCGATACAGCCTGGAATTGAACCAGGGTGTCTGTAGTGACGCCTCTAGCACTAAGATGTTTCAGTTTCAATTCCATTTTAATGCAGTCAATCCAGGAAATAAATGCCAGTTTACTTCCTGGATTGACTGAACTGAAATGGAATGGACCCCAACCCTGACATCTAACGGTGTTAGCCTCAACATTTACACACATCACTGTTCCTCTGCCTAAAGCAGGTGTTTTCCCTTCTAGAGACAGAGGATATACATGAAGGGGTTAATGTGGGACAAGCAGACCTCAGCAGAACAGATATATACTACTACAACTACTACTAATGACCTAGTTACATACGTAAGGCATAATAATAATTTTGGTTGGGACTATATTAATGAAGTAGAAAGCCATGCATTGTGTTGAAGTAAGAGGCAGCTTGGTGTATACAGGCTTTAATGTGACGGACTGTGATAACACTGGACAACGTGATAGAGCCAGACCACATCTGGGCAAAGTACATAACTGTGTCTAAAATACTTTTAAATACTTAACATTTGAGAAAAGACTGGGAAATAATTTAAAATATTTCAAAGTATTTTGAGGTGCACATGATTTAGCTTGGTGGGTTTGCACTTTTGGGACTATTCAGTTGGTCCCATTGTACAAGGCAAACAGAATAAGCTAAAGTATTTAGAAGTATTTGACCCAGGTCTTTCTGGTGATAGCTGGAGCCACATAGAGGGTGGTTGGCTGTTAAGTAGGTACGTTCTATGGTAGATGGCCATAGAGGTGGTTAGTTGGCCAGTAGGTACGTTCTATGGTAGATGGCCATAGAGGTGGTTAGTTGGCCAGTAGGTACGTTCTATGGTAGATGGCCATAGAGGTGGTTAGTTGGCCAGTAGGTACGTTCTATGGTAGATGGCCATAGAGGTGGTTAGTTGGCCAGTAGGTACGTTCTATGGTAGATGGCCATAGAGGTGGTTAGTTGGCCAGTAGGTACGTTCTATGGTAGATGGCCATAGAGGTGGTTAGTTGGCCAGTAGGTACGTTCTATGGTAGATGGCCATAGAGGTGGTTAGTTGGCCAGTAGGTACGTTCTATGGTAGATGGCCATAGAGGTGGTTAGTTGGTCAGTAGGTACGTTCTATGGTAGATGGCCATAGAGGTGGTTAGTTGGCCAGTAGGTACGTTCTATGGTAGATGGCCATAGAGGTGGTTAGTTGGTCAGTAGGTACGTTCTATGGTAGATGGCCATAGAGGTGGTTAGTTGGCCAGTAGGTACGTTCTATGGTAGATGGCCATAGAGGTGGTTAGTTGGTCAGTAGGTACGTTCTATGGTAGATGGCCATAGAGGTGGTTAGTTGGCCAGTAGGTACGTTCTATGGTAGATGGCCATAGAGGTGGTTAGTTGGTCAGTAGCTACGTTCTATGGTAGATGGCCATAGAGGTGGTTAGTTGGCCAGTAGGTACGTTCTATGGTAGATGGCCATAGAGGTGGTTAGTTGGTCAGTAGGTACGTTCTATGGTAGATGGCCATAGAGGTGGTTAGTTGGCCAGTAGGTACGTTCTATGGTAGATGGCCATAGAGGTGGTTAGTTGGCCAGTAGGTACGTTCTATGGTAGATGGCCATAGAGGTGGTTAGTTGGCCAGTAGGTACGTTCTATGGTAGATGGCCATAGAGGTGGTTAGTTGGCCAGTAGGTACGTTCTATGGTAGATGGCCATAGAGGTGGTTAGTTGGTCAGTAGGTACGTTCTATGGTAGATGGCCATAGAGGTGGTTAGTTGGCCAGTAGGTACGTTCTATGGTAGATGGCCATAGAGGTGGTTAGTTGGTCAGTAGGTACGTTCTATGGTAGATGGCCATAGAGGTGGTTAGTTGGCCAGTAGGTACGTTCTATGGTAGATGGCCATAGAGGTGGTTAGTTGGTCAGTAGGTACGTTCTATGGTAGATGGCCATAGAGGTGGTTAGTTGGCCAGTAGGTACGTTCTATGGTAGATGGCCATAGAGGTGGTTAGTTGGTCAGTAGCTACGTTCTATGGTAGATGGCCATAGAGGTGGTTAGTTGGCCAGTAGGTACGTTCTATGGTAGATGGCCATAGAGGTGGTTAGTTGGTCAGTAGGTACGTTCTATGGTAGATGGCCATAGAGGTGGTTAGTTGGCCAGTAGGTACGTTCTATGGTAGATGGCCATAGAGGTGGTTAGTTGGCCAGTAGGTACGTTCTATGGTAGATGGCCATAGAGGTGGTTAGTTGGCCAGTAGGTACGTTCTATGGTAGATGGCCATAGAGGTGGTTAGTTGGCCAGTAGGTACGTTCTATGGTAGATGGCCATAGAGGTGGTTAGTTGGCCAGTAGGTACGTTCTATGGTAGATGGCCATAGAGGTGGTTAGTTGGCCAGTAGGTACGTTCTATGGTAGATGGCCATAGAGGTGGTTAGTTGGTCAGTAGGTACGTTCTATGGTAGATGGCCATAGAGGTGGTTAGTTGGCCAGTAGGTACGTTCTATGGTAGATGGCCATAGAGGTGGTTAGTTGGCCAGTAGGTACGTTCTATGGTAGATGGCCATAGAGGTGGTTAGTTGGCCAGTAGGTACGTTCTATGGTAGATGGCCATAGAGGTGGTTAGTTGGCCAGTAGGTACGTTCTATGGTAGATGGCCATAGAGGTGGTTAGTTGGCCAGTAGGTACGTTCTATGGTAGATGGCCATAGAGGTGGTTAGTTGGCCAGTAGGTACGTTCTATGGTAGATGGCCATAGAGGTGGTTAGTTGGCCAGTAGGTACGTTCTATGGTAGATGGCCATAGAGGTGGTTAGTTGGCCAGTAGGTACGTTCTATGGTAGATGGCCATAGAGGTGGTTAGTTGGCCAGTAGGTACGTTCTATGGTAGATGGCCATAGAGGTGGTTAGTTGGCCAGTAGGTACGTTCTATGGTAGATGGCCATAGAGGTGGTTAGTTGGCCAGTAGGTACGTTCTATGGTAGATGGCCATAGAGGTGGTTAGTTGGCCAGTAGGTACGTTCTATGGTAGATGGCCATAGAGGTGGTTAGTTGGCCAGTAGGTACGTTCTATGGTAGATGGCCATAGAGGTGGTTAGTTGGCCAGTAGGTACGTTCTATGGTAGATGGCCATAGAGGTGGTTAGTTGGCCAGTAGGTACGTTCTATGGTAGATGGCCATAGAGGTGGTTAGTTGGCCAGTAGGTACGTTCTATGGTAGATGGCCATAGAGGTGGTTAGTTGGCCAGTAGGTACGTTCTATGGTAGATGGCCATAGAGGTGGTTAGTTGGTCAGTAGGTACGTTCTATGGTAGATGGCCATAGAGGTGGTTAGTAGAGTTATTGAGTGGTAGAGGGAGGCACAGAGTGAACAGCAGCTAATCTAAATAACGTGACCCAGTATATGGATTTGGCACCCTATTCCCTATATAGTGCACTACTTTTCACAAAAACCCTATGAGCCCTAGTCAAAAGTAGTGAACTAATAGGGAATTTGGGACGAAGATCCAATGTATGGATTTAAAACATGATGTTTTACTAACAGATGCTTCTTGACATGAGTGCAAACTGATAGACATTCTGGTTATGAACACACCATTATAACTAGAGCAGCAATACATGACTAGATTACCACCTTGATTCCTATTGGATAGTCTCTGTCAGCCATTCATTTCATGACATATCTTTTTCACAGTTTGATATTTCGTCAAATACAATATTTCAACTAATATTCTCTGGTATCCGACTGTCGCAGCATAGAATATACTAGAGCATCACATTTACATGAGATGTATACGTTCAAATTCAAGAGAAGTTTTACGTGAAAATAAATACCTAGAACGTGTTGGTTGGTTGGTGGACCAGAACACTACAGCGTTGTGATCATGTTGAAAATAGGAACCTAATGTGTAATTTGACTGACTAATGCTATTTCAATTCCAGTCAATTCAAAGTAAAAACAGAAATACCTATTCTCTCCAATGTTCTGAACTGAAATGGAATTGACCCCAACCCTGACTGACAATAATGCTAGTCACTGTCTCCCTGTTACAGACATCTCAAAGGATGTTTTTAAAGACATCTGTAACTATGTACTCTCAATTTATCCAAGAGAGTTCAGAAATGTTTATGGACAAACTTCTAAATTATTTTACCACGGTCACCGTCTAGCCTACTGCATGCTCTGGGCAATGGTAGTGTTCCCCATTCAGTCAGACACTCAGTCAGACACTCAGTCAGACACTCAGCCAGAGAGTTATGATAACTCAGTCAGACACTCAGTCAGACATTCAGTCAGAGAGTTATGATAACTCAGTCAGACACTCAGTCAGACATTCAGTCAGAGAGTTATGATAACTCAGTCAGACACTCAGTCAGACACTCAGTCAGACACTCAGTCAGACACTCAGTCAGACACTCAGTCAGACATTCAGTCAGAGAGTTATGATAACTCAGTCAGACATTCAGTCAGAGAGTTATGATAACTCAGTCAGACATTCAGTCAGAGAGTTATGATAACTCAGTCAGACATTCAGTCAGAGCGTTATGATAACTCAGTCAGACATTCAGTCAGAGCGTTATGATAACTCAGTCAGACATTCAGTCAGAGCGTTATGATAACTCAGTCAGACATTCAGTCAGAGCGTTATGATAACTCAGTCAGACATTCAGTCAGAGAGTTATGATAACTCAGTCAGACATTCAGTCAGAGAGTTATGATAACTCAGTCAGTCATTCAGTCAGAGTTATGATAACTCAGTCAGTCATTCAGTCAGAGAGTTTTGATAACTCAGTCAGACATTCAGTCAGAGCGTTATGATAACTCAGTCAGACATTCAGTCAGAGAGTTATGATAACTCAGTCAGTCATTCAGTCAGAGTTATGATAACTCAGTCAGTCATTCAGTCAGAGTTATGATAACTCAGTCAGACATTCAGTCAGAGAGTTATGATAACTCAGTCAGTCATTCAGTCAGAGCGTTATGATAACTCAGTCAGTCATTCAGTCAGAGTTATGATAACTCAGTCAGACATTCAGTCAGAGAGTTATGATAACTCAGTCAGTCATTCAGTCAGAGTTATGATAACTCAGTCAGTCATTCAGTCAGAGTTATGATAACTCAGTCAGACATTCAGTCAGAGAGTTATGATAACTCAGTCAGTCATTCAGTCAGAGCGTTATGATAACTCAGTCAGTCATTCAGTCAGAGTTATGATAACTCAGTCAGACATTCAGTCAGAGAGTTATGATAACTCAGTCATCTTTTAAACCAAGATAAAAACATGTGAGGCAGCAAAGCGGTGCCATGAAGTGACGTCATCATCATAACATGCAAAACTAACCTGCCATAGACTGACTGTAAACAGAGTGACATATTCTGTGTCCCAAATGGCACTCTTTTCCTTACATAGTGCACTACATTTGACCACAGCCATATGGGCCCTGGTCAGAGGTAGTGCACTATACTGTAAAGAATAGGGTTCCATTTGGGACACGGTTAAAGTGTTTTACCAAGCTGTTGTTCCTCTACATGCTACGTAGTTTGATGCCTGCGCTGTCTGTCCATGGCATGGTTGAAGCCATCTGCAAACAGATCTAATGCACAAGTCTTTACTAAGCTATTAACAGCAATCAGATCAATTGTCAAACCCCACCTATCGCAAGGGACCACACATTCTATCTAGTACACTGTGCTTAATACATCCACATGTTTGAAAACCTACCATTGTCAAACATTACATTGTGCTAAATAGAGGGAGGGAGCGAGGCTAACTGATGGGAGGGGGTCGTAGACAGATACACATCAGAGCATTCTCAGTGTGCTCTAAATACATACACGTTAGTAGTAAATATCATACAATATTTGAAAATAAAGTTTTAAAAAACACAGGTAAAAATCAAGTAACACACAAAATGGAAGAATTCATAAATGGAAGAAAATGAAAAAAAATCACATTGATATATTAAGACATTTCTGTGTAAGACATGTCAGCGCAGCAACAGTATTACATCTAAGTGATAGATAGAAATGCCTTCTTGTCTGAAAAGGCTCAGCTGAGGAACACACTACTCCAGACACTGACTAGGCTTCTCAGATCATTATCAGTAAAGGAGAGGAGGAGAGGAGGGGGAGAGGAGGAGAGGAGAATGGAGGAGGTGACTACTCCTATGAGACTGAGTAAGAGGGTGCATCCGGTTTACCTCACCCTGAGAGCCGGTTGGGCCAAATTCGCACATTTGAGAGACCATTTCATTGGTTCTAAAGTGAAATCTCCACCCAACCGGGACACCGGGCGAGTTAAAACAAGGTGAGTGTACAGGGTATATGTGGGGGTACAGGTATATGAGGGGGTAGAGGTGGGGGTACAGGGTATATGAGGGGGTAGAGGTGGGGGTAGAGGGTATATGAGGGGGTAGAGGTGGGGGTAGAGGGTATATGAGGGGTACAGGGTATATGAGGGGGTAGAGGTGGGGGTAGAGGGTATATGAGGGGGTAGAGGTGGGGGTAGAGGGTAAATGAGGGGGTAGAGGTGGGGGTAGAGGGTATATGAGCGGTACAGGGTATATGAGGGGGTAGAGGTGGGGGTAGAGGGTATATGAGCGGTACAGGGTATATGAGGGGGTAGAGGTGGGGGTAGAGGGTATATGAGGGGGTAGAGGTTGGGGTATAGGGTATATGAGGGGGTAGAGGTTGGGGTATAGGGTATATGAGGGGGTAGAGGTGGGGGTAGAGGGTATATGAGGGGGTAGAGGTTGGGGTATAGGGTATATGAGCGGTACAGGGTATATGAGGGGGTAGAGGTGGGGGTAGAGGGTATATGAGGGGGTAGAGGTGTAGTGGTACAGGGTATATGAGGGGTACAGGGTATATGAGGGGGTAGAGGTGGGGGTAGAGGGTATATGAGTGGGTACAGGGTATATGAGGGTATATGAGGGGGTAGAGGTGTAGAAGGAACGGTGGAAACGTGGAAAGGCTAGATGTTCTGACAGCACTGCATCTTTGGTTTGTTCTCAGTGGGCTGAACCTGGATGTTGACAACGTTGTTGCTAGGAGACATGTCGCTCTCCTGACGCTCTGACATCTGCTTCTGAGAGACGATACGATAGATTTCTGATGGAGGGGGGAGGGAGAAGAGAAGGAGGATGAGAGAGGGGAGGAAGAGAGAGGGGAGGGGAGAGAGAAAGGAAGAAAGAGAGAAGAGAGAGAGAGAGATTAGGTCATATCCAGTCTGTCTTGACAAGATTGCAGATCAAATCAACAGGTGTGACATAAATAAATATGACACACACACACACCTGTCAGAATGGTCTGGAAAGCCGTTTCAACGTTGGTGGAATCCAGGGCTGACGTCTCAAGGAAAGACAAACCGTTCTTCTCTGAGGGGAAAAAAACAACGTAATAAAAGTTATGGAACATTAGAGACTGTAGCAGTTATGGAACATTAGAGACTGTACCAGTTATGGAACATTAGAGACTATCAGTTATGGAACATTAGAGACTGTACCAGTTATGGAACATTAGAGACTGTACCAGGCTGTATCAGTTATGGAACATTAGAGACTGTACCAGTTATGGAACATTAGAGACTGTACCAGGCTGTATCAGTTATGGAACATTAGAGACTGTACCAGTTATGGAACATTAGAGACTATCAGTTATGGAACATTAGAGACTGTACCAGGCTGTATCAATTATGGAACATTAGAGACTGTATCAGTTATGGAACATTAGAGACTGTACCAGGCTGTATCAGTTATGGAACATTAGAGACTGTATCAGTTATGGAACATTAGAGACTGTACCAGTTATGGAACATTAGAGACTGTATCAGTTATGGAACATTAGAGACTGTACCAGGCTGTACCAGTTATGGAACATTAGAGACTGTACCAGGCTGTACCAGTTATGGAACATTAGAGACTGTACCAGGCTGTACCAGTTATGGAACATAAGAGACTGTACCAGGCTGTACCAGTTATGGAACATTAGAGACTGTACCAGGCTGTATCAGTTATGGAACATTAGAGACTGTACCAGGCTGTATCAGTTATGGAACATTAGAGACTGTACCAGGCTGTACCAGTTATGGAACATTAGAGACTGTACCAGTTATGGAACATTAGAGACTGTATCAGTTATGGAACATTAGAGACTGTACCAGGCTGTATCAGTTATGGAACATTAGAGACTGTATCAGTTATGGAACATTAGAGATTGTACCAGTTATGGAACATTAGAGACTGTACCAGGCTGTATCAGTTATGGAACATTAGAGACTGTATCAGTTATGGGACATTAGAGACTGTACAAGGGTGTATCAGTTATGGAACATTAGAGACGGTATCAGTTATGGAACATTAGAGACTGTACCAGTTATGGAACATTAGAGACTGTATCAGTTATGGAACATTAGAGACTGTACCAGGCTGTATCAGTTATGGAACATTAGAGGCTGTACCAGTTATGGAACATTAGAGAATGTACCAGGCTGTATCAGTTATGGAACATTAGAGACTGTACCAGGCTGTACCAGTTATGGAACATAAGAGACTGTACCAGGCTGTACCAGTTATGGAACATTAGAGACTGTACCAGGCTGTACCAGTTATGGAACATAAGAGACTGTGTCAGTTATGGAACATTAGAGACTACCAGTTATGGAACATTAGAGACTACCAGTTATACAACATTAGAGACTACCAGTTATGCAACATTAGAGACTGTACCAGGCTGTACCAGTTATGGAACATTAGAGACTGTACCAGTTATGGAACATTAGAGACTACCAGTTATGCAACATTAGAGGCTGTACCAGTTATGGAACATTAGAGGCTGTACCAGTTATGGTACATTAGAGACTGTACCAGGCTGTACCAGTTATGGAACATTAGAGACTGTACCAGGCTGTACCAGTTATGGAACATTAGAGACTGTATCAGTTATGGTACATTAGAGACTGTACCAGGCTGTATCAGTTATGCAACATTAGAGACTGTACCAGGCTGTACCAGTTATGGAACATTAGAGACTGTACCAGGCTGTACCAGTTATGGAACATTAGAGACTGTACCAGGCTGTACCAGTTATGGAACATTAGAGACTGTACCAGGCTGTACCAGTTATGGAACATTAGAGACTGTACCAGGCTGTACCAGTTATGGAACATTAGAGACTGTACCAGGCTGTACCAGTTATGGAACATTAGAGACTGTACCAGGCTGTACCAGTTATGGAACATTAGAGGCTGTACCAGTTATGGAACATTAGAGACTGTATCAGTTATGGAACATTAGAGATTGTACCAGTTATGGAACATTAGAGACTGTACCAGGCTGTATCAGTTATGGAACATTAGAGACTGTACCAGTTATGGAACATTAGAGACTGTATCAGTTATGGAACATTAGAGACTGTACCAGGCTGTATCAGTTATGGAACATTAGAGGCTGTACCAGTTATGGAACATTAGAGAATGTACCAGGCTGTATCAGTTATGGAACATTAGAGACTGTACCAGGCTGTACCAGTTATGGAACATAAGAGACTGTACCAGGCTGTACCAGTTATGGAACATTAGAGACTGTACCAGGCTGTACCAGTTATGGAACATAAGAGACTGTGTCAGTTATGGAACATTAGAGACTACCAGTTATGGAACATTAGAGACTACCAGTTATACAACATTAGAGACTACCAGTTATGCAACATTAGAGACTGTACCAGGCTGTACCAGTTATGGAACATTAGAGGCTGTACCAGTTATGGAACATTAGAGGCTGTACCAGGTATGGTACATTAGAGACTGTACCAGGCTGTACCAGTTATGGAACATTAGAGACTACCAGTTATGCAACATTAGAGACTGTACCAGGCTGTATCAGTTATGCAACATTAGAGACTGTACCAGGCTGTACCAGTTATGGAACATTAGAGACTGTACCAGGCTGTACCAGTTATGGAACATTAGAGACTGTACCAGTTATGGAACATTAGAGACTGTACCAGTTATGGAACATTAGAGACTGTATCAGTTATGGTACATTAGAGACTGTACCAGGCTGTACCAGTTATGGAACATTAGAGACTACCAGTTATGCAACATTAGAGACTGTACCAGGCTGTATCAGTTATGCAACATTAGAGACTGTACCAGGCTGTACCAGTTATGGAACATTAGAGACTGTACCAGGCTGTACCAGTTATGGAACATTAGAGACTGTACCAGTTATGGAACATTAGAGACTGTACCAGGCTGTACCAGTTATGGAACATTAGAGACTGTACCAGTTATGGAACATTAGAGACTGTACCAGTTATGGAACATTAGAGACTGTATCAGTTATGGTACATTAGAGACTGTACCAGGCTGTACCAGTTATGGAACATTAGAGACTACCAGTTATGCAACATTAGAGACTGTACCAGGCTGTATCAGTTTGCAACATTAGAGACTGTACCAGGCTGTACCAGTTATGGAACTTTAGAGACTGTACCAGTTATGGAACATTAGAGACTGTACCAGGCTGTACCAGTTATGGAACATTAGAGACTGTACCAGTTATGGAACATTAGAGACTGTACCAGGCTGTACCAGTTATGGAACATTAGAGACGGTACCAGTTATGGAACATTAGAGACTGTACCAGGCTGTACCAGTTATGGAACATTAGAGACTGTACCAGTTATGGAAAATTAGAGACTGTACCAGGCTGTACCAGTTATGGAACATTAGAGACTGTACCAGTTATGGAACATTAGAGACTGTACCAGGCTGTACCAGTTATGGAACATTAGAGACTGTACCAGGCTGTACCAGTTATGGAACATTAGAGACTGTACCAGACTGTACCAGTTATGGAACATTAGAGACTGTACCAGGCTGTACCAGTTATGGAACATTAGAGACTGTACCAGGCTGTACCAGTTATGGAACATTAGAGAATGTACCAGGCTGTATCAGTTATGGAACATTAGAGACTGTACCAGTTATGGAACATTAGAGACTGTACCAGGCTGTACCAGTTATGGAACATTAGAGACTGTACCAGGCTGTACCAGTTATGGAACATTAGAGACTGTACCAGGCTGTACCAGTTATGGAACATTAGAGACTGTACCAGACTGTACCAGTTATGGAACATTAGAGACTGTACCAGGCTGTACCAGTTATGGAACATTAGAGACTGTACCAGGCTGTACCAGTTATGGAACATTTCACAGGAATGAATGCAAGCATAAAAAGTTGCATTAAACAGACATCATAAATTAAGGAAAGTATAAAACAGAAATGTACGCAGCTTTTCTGTGTCTGACACTTGTTCAGAATGGTGAGGCATCTCTAACCTGCGAATGCCCGTGCCTCGTCGGTGGGCACGGCCCTGAGGTGGCGCAGGTCACTCTTGTTGCCCACTAGCATGATGACGATGTTGGTGTCTGCATGGTCTCTCAGCTCCTTCAACCACCGCTCCACATTTTCATAGGTTAGGTGCTTGGCAATGTCATAGACAAGCAGGGCCCCGACCGCCCCTCTGTAGTACCTGTACCATGAAACCATCAACAGGGGACATAGAGGCATGGTCAATTTTATCCATAGAAGCCAGCGTACCTATACAGCCCTTTTAACAACAGTGTTCAAAGAGCTTTACAGTACCCCGGCCTAGACCCTCAATGAGCTTTACAGTACCCCGGCCTAGACCCTCAATGAGCTTTACAGTACCCCGGCCTAGACCCTCAAAGAGCTTTACAGTACCCCGGCCTAGACCCTCAATGAGCTTTACAGTACCCCGGCCTAGACCCTCAAAGAGCTTTACAGTACCCCGGCCTAGACCCTCAATGAGCTTTACAGTACCCCGGCCTAGACCCTCAATGAGCTTTACAGTACCCCGGCCTAGACCCTCAAAGAGCTTTACAGTACCCCGGCCTAGACCCTCAAAGAGCTTTACAGTACCCCGGCCTAGACCCTCAATGAGCTTTACAGTACCTAGGCCTAGACCCTCAATGAGCAAGCAGCAGCACAGTGGCCAGGAAAAACTCCAAAACTCCTATCCACTAGGGCATCCCCCTCTCTCATTCTCATGGCTGATGAGATATGTTGGCACGACTGCCATATTGCATCTCCATCCCAAAGCCCTTGCTTGGAAGTGTACTTCGCCAGACTGCCAAGAGCCCTCATCCAGGCCAAGGTGGCGGAACACGGTAGTGATGACACCATAGGCCTTGTTGATCTCTGCACCAGACAGGATGCTCTTGCCAGCATACTTGGGGTCCAACATGTACACTGCAGCGTGTATGGGCTTCAGGCAGAAGTCTTCATGCTTTTTGATGTATTTCAGAACTGCAGTTTCCTCTGCTTGGAGCAACAGTGAAGTGGACAGGAAAGTACGGATTTCTTCTCTTACATCTGCAAGCTGAACATCAGACAGGATGGCATCGTCTCCCTCAATCCGTGCAATGGCTACTGCTATAGGTTTCAGGAGTTTCAGGCTGCTTACCACTCTCTCCCAAAATACATAATACAGGAGGATCCTCTTGATGGGGCTGTCCATATCGACAGACTGATATGCCCATTTCTTGGAGAGATTCCTTCCCCTCCAGGAGACTGTCAAACATGATGACAACACCACCCCAACTAGTGTTGCAGGGCAGGTTCAATGTGGTGCTCTTATTCTTCTCACTTTGCTTGGTGAGGTAGATTGCTGCTATAACTTGATGACCCTTCACATACCTAACCATTTCCTTGGCTCTCCTCCATTGAGTCAAAAACACTTCTGATTCCAGGAGGACCATGAGCTGTTGCTATCGATAAGGTGTCTGATTCATAATTTTCAC
This sequence comes from Thymallus thymallus, assembly GCA_023634145.1. NCBI lineage: Eukaryota > Metazoa > Chordata > Actinopteri > Salmoniformes > Salmonidae > Thymallus > Thymallus thymallus. The sequence goes on along the minus strand of CM042380.1, from coordinate 2,487,566 downwards.
CTTGAATAGAAGTAGAGGGACTTTTGTCAGAGGTTGCTTGTTGTGAGCACTGAGGGAACTTTATGCACTTGGCCAGATGATTCTGCATCTTTGTTGCATTCTTCACATATGATTTGGCACAGTATTTGCAAATATACACAGCTTTGCCTTCTACATTAGCTGCAGTGAAATGTCTCCACACATCATAGTGCCTGTGGCATTTCCCTGTAAAGCAAAATAAAATTCCATGTACAGATAAATAGTTAAGCTGTTAGATTAAACAACTCCTTTGTAAGATACATGTTTTAAAATGAAACATGTATGGAAACAGGTGAATTAACACTCCTCAGTTAGCAGGCTCAAGCAAGCTCAAACCCACATGGTAGCAAAAACTAACTAGCAGAAATTGTTAACATGTTAGAAATGATTTAAAAAATCATGTATATCATATAAAATATATTCACCCCACCCAGTATTGTAATCAAAACTTACCAGAAAGCATGTATTCCTTGGCTCAGACAGTGTAGTAGTGTGGGCTCAATAGCATCTCATTAGTGTGCAAAAATGTTTTCCGACATTTCCGGAAAATGTCCTGAAATTTAGCGGAACGTTTTCGACCCTTTGCAACCCTACCTACATCTCTGATTGTTTCATACTGACACTGCAATATCCTCCCTGCTTCCAAAGCAGCACCAAACATAATTGATCACAGGACAGACAGGAGCACAGGATACTGGGATACAGTAATGAGTCTCAGTGGGATTACAGCAGAACACAAGGGTCTTAGCTACTTTTACATAGGAAAGGAACTCTCACTTATGAGCTCAATAGCAACTATTTTACAAATATATTTGATATGGCTTTGAAATACAGAGGGCGTGAAATGCACATTGGCCATATTGGACGGAAGGCTACAACTGCAATGTTTTTTTTGGACATTAAATGTACTGTTAGATTAATACATGGCTACTATGAGTGGTTATTATCTTTAGAGTAAGTGATCTAGAAAATGTGTTTTGAGTTCCTCAGGGGGTGAATTAGCCCCAAATAAATCATCCTATGATATTAGAGCACGTAAAGATACAGGTAATTTCATCTCTATTGAACACCCCAAATAAATCAGACAATTCTGGAGCCCTATTTTAACAGTAAAATATAAAAATAGCATAATGGTCTACCCAACATGCCTAACAATCACTGGATTCGTTTGAACATTAAACTATTTAGAATCACAACATCAGAAGATGATGAAATAACGTATTTCTTCAGTACCATCTCAGTAGGCTATTACGCTTTATCAGACGATAGGCCTACTCATTTTTTATATTGCGTGACGCCGCAAACAAAAATGGGCTGGTGCCAACTTAGTGGCACCAGAGCCACAAGGGGAAAATGTTAGTCTAGAGCCCTGCTGCAAGGGGAAGGTCCTCCGTATGGAGAAGTTGTAATATTGTAGTGGACAAAGATGAGAGGAATGTTGGCACGGCCAAATGCAGACTACTGTCAACTCGCTATTCAGGTAATTTTAGAATTTTATAATCATTTGTTTTATCATCATCATCATCATCATCATCATCATCATCATCATTATTATTATTATTATTATTATTATTATTGTGTATTAGATAGATAGATAGATAGATAGATAGATAGATAGATAGATAGATAGATAGATAGATAGATAGATAGATAGATAGATAGATAGATAGATAGATAGATAGATAGATAGATAGATAGATAGATAGATAGATAGATAGATAGATAGATAGATAGATAGATAGATAGATAGATAGATAGATACTTTATTGATCCCCGGGGGGGAAATTTCATTGTCAAGCAGCTACAACAAAACATAGGGCAGGTGCAAAATGCCACAACGAAAGTACACAAAAGACAGATACACGGTACATGATACATAGAGCGGCAGTATGAAAAAGTATAGAAATACAAGATATCTGGAGTGCAAAAAAAAGCTATAAAAGGACATTGCATAGTATGAGTGGTTGGCTGAATATGTACACTATACATTGGTGGATGTTGGATGGTTAACTATACTATACAATGTATTATTGTATATCCTCATTATTATTATTGTGTACTATTGTATATCCTCATTATTATTATTGTGTACTATTGTTTATCCTCATTATTATTATTGTGTACTATTGTATATCCTCATTATTATTATTATTATTGTGTATTATTATTATTATTGTATATCCTCATTATTGTGTATTATTGTATATCCTCATTATTATTATTATTATTATTATTATTGTGTATTATTGTATATCCTCATTATTATTATTATTATTATTATTGTATATCCTCATTATTATTATTTTTATTATTGCGTATTATTGTATATCCTCATTATTATTATTATTATGTATTATTGAATATCCTCATTATTATTATTATTGTGTATTATTATTATTGTGTATTATTGTATATCCTCATTATTATTATTATTGTGTATTATTGTATATCCTCATTATCATTATTGTATATCCTCATTATTATTGTGTATTATTGTATATCCTCATTATCATTATTGTATATCCTCATTATTATTGTGTATTATTGTATATCCTCATTATTATTATTATTATTATTATTATTATTGTGTATTATTGTATATCCTCATTATCATTATTATTGTATATCCTCATTATCATTATTGTTATTATTGTATATCCTCATTATTATTGTGTATTATTGTATATCCTCATTATTATTATTATTATTGTATATCCGCATTATTATTGTATATCCTCATTATTATTATTATTGTATATCCTCATTATTATTATGTATTATTGTATATCCTCATTATTATTATTATTATTGTATATCCTCATTATTATTATGTATTATTGTATATCCTCATTATTATTATTATTATTATTATTATTGTATATCCTCATTATTATTATTATTATTGTATATCCTCATTATTATTGTGTATTATTGTATATCCTCATTATTATTGTGTATTATTGTATATCCTCATTATTATTATTATTGTAGGCCTATTTATTAATCCAAACCACTTCTTCAAATATGCAAAATGTGTTTTGTTTCATTCTGTCGAGACATTTTCATTGGCAAAATGAAGTTTGATCTTTTTAATTGTGTGCTCCGTATTTAGATTAAGATAGGCCTACATAAAATAAATATCAATCGCCTATTGCTGTCATTTGTTGGATACGGTAGGCACTAGCCTCACTTGGTAATTGCTGCAATATTGCCTGTTCAAAACCTTTGGGAAGGTTTAAACCAGTTTGCCAGTGTTCGGTTTCATTCTGTTGAGCCATTTTCTTTGGCCAATCAAATCTAATCTAATTTTATTGGTCACATACACGTGGTTAGCAGATGTTATTGCGGGTGTAGCGAAGTCCCAACTGTAATGTTATGTTCACCTCAATATAATATTCTGCTCTTATTTTCCCTGTAAACAATGGCTTGACTTACTCCCCAATCCTAACCATTAGTGGGGGAAATGCTAAACTGACCACAGATCAGCATCTAGGGGCAACTTTACCCTACAGCATACTTACGCTGAGGTGATAGCCCGGTAGCGCTCCTGTCCTGCCGTGTCCCAGATCTGAGCCTTCACAGTTTTCCCATCCACCTGGATACTGCGGGTGGCAAACTCCACTCCAATGGTGCTCTTACTCTCCAGGTTAAACTCATTCCGGGTGAAACGAGAGAGCAGGTTGCTCTTGCCCACACCCGAGTCTCCTATCAGAACCACTGGAACACAAAATTAATGGGTGAAAGATTAGATTAAATTAAATATTTATTGACCCCAAAGGTCAGGGATGAATTACACACAATTCAATGTCTCTCTGCCTCAAGGGCCCCTACAGGTTTGCCCCCCCAGGGCTTCAGCCCCTGCATTAATCAGGTCCTGCAAAAAGGTCAGTGTGTAGGGATATGTGTAGGGACATGGGGATATTACATAGTTACATCAGTGTAGCTCCAGAGAAAAGATTCCATCACATCAAATACCTGACCACCACCATTAGCTTTTGCAGTGACACAGACAAAAACAAACAGTGGTGTGTAGCTAATTCTTAGTCTGTTTTTTTTATGTTCAATCAATTTGAAATAGACAACAACAAAACAGATAGCCACAACACATGACAACTGTGAAATTTAGACTAAACAGGAAAGGATGATTATAACCTCACATTATTTATCTACGGATGAATGTAGTTCGATAATAACCGATATTCGATGCATGTAGCTAAACTAACCAGTTAGCAATCTAGCTATCTCGGGAAACACCCCGACCTCACTTAATCATACAAAAGTCAGCTTTGTTTAGAAACAGATGCAGCTAACGTTGCTAGCTAACGTTGCAATCCAACTGTTTTACAATTTATGTTTATAATGTATCAATATGTATTTTTCGTTTATAAAACAAATAATGTGTCAACCCAGAGCTATTCACACGCCTATATCATACTTCAGACACAAATTAAAATGATTGACAGTTAACCTTAGCTAAACAGCTGGCTAGCTAACGTTACGTTAGCTACATAGCTAGCTTCGTTAGCGAGAATCATGCAGTGATGTTACCTTTAAACAGATAATCGTATTCATCGTCTCTGGTTCCCATTTTCTAAAAGATAAATAATGTCAGTATTTTGTTTGTATAAGCTGTTTAAAATGCGAAGATCTAGCAAATAGATTTTGAAACACTCAGCAAACCGCGACGGAGTCTGTTTTCAGACTGACACTTCCGGGATTTCGTTGTGACGTTTTCTATCTAGGGAGGCGGAGCAAGCCGACCCCAAAAAACCAAACCAAAGGCCAATATTCCGTGCTACGGTATGAATTACAAGCACTTCAAATAATAATACACCAGTGAAATAGTACTCCGTCACAGAAAATAACCTATACAGAGCAGCAGTACTATATTAAATACAACACATGTATCCCAATGGAGGACGGGGTTCTATGGTGTAATGGTTAGCACTCAGGACTCTGAATCCTGCGATCCGAGTTCAAATCTCGGTAGAACCTATGCGTTTTTTTCCAAATACGACGCAGATCCACCGAGAAGTCATGTTCTGATGAGGAAAACCTGCTCCTTCCATGACTGTTCAGGTGAAAGCTATGAACCCTTACTGATGTCCCCTGTAAAATCCACTTCAATTAGTGTAGATGAAGGCGAGAAGACAGGTTAATTAACACTCTACTTAGACCAACACACCAACACTCTACTTAGCAAATTGGATGTAGTCTATCATAGTGCCATCCGTTTTGTCACCAAAGCCCCTTACACTACCCACCACTGCGACCTGTATGCTCTCGTTGGCTGGCCTTCACTATATATTCGTCGCCAAACCCACTGGCTCCAGGTCATCTATAAGTCTTTATTAGGTAAATCCCCGCCGTATCTCAGCTCACTGGTCACTATAGCAACACCCACCCGTAGCATGCACTCCAGCAGGTATATCTCACTGGCCACCCCCAAAGCCAACACCTCCTTTGGCCGCCATTCCTTCCAGTTCGCTGCTGCCAATGACTGGAACGAATTGCAAAAATCATTGAAGCTAGAGGTTCCTATCTCCCTCACTAACTTTAAGCATCAGCTGTCAAAGCTGCTTATCGATCACTGCACCTGTATATAGCCCTTCTGTAAATAGCCCACTCTACTACCTCATCCCCATATTTATTTTTGTTTATTTTTCACTAATCTTGCACTCCAGTATCTCTATTTGCACATCATAATTTGCACATCCTTCATTCCTGTGTTAATGATGATAATTCTGTAATTTATTTCTACTCTATAGTCTATTTATTGTCCTACCTCCCAACCTTACTGCATTTTTGCACTACATTTTGCACTCTGTTTATAGATTTTCTATTGTGTTTTTGACTGTTTGTTTAATGTGTAACTCTGTGTTGTTGTTTTTTGTTTTTTTTTTTGTCGCACTGCTTTGCTTTGTCTTGGCCAGGTCGCAGTTGCAAATGAGAACTTGTTCTCAACTGACCTACCTGGTTAAATAAAGGTGAAATAAAAAAAATAAAAAAATAAAATTAAGGATTTTTAAGCATTAAGACGACTGAGACATGGATTGTGTGTGCCATTTAAAGGTTCATTGAGCAAGACAAAATATATAAACAGGGTATGGAAGTAGGTGCCAGGCGCACCGGTTTGAGTTTGTCAAGAACTGCAAATGTTTGTTTTTTATACGCTGAACAGTTTCCCGTGTGTTATCAACAACGGTCTGTCACCCAAATGACATCCAGCGAACTTGAATCAAGAATGGTCCATCACCCAAAGGACATCCAGCCAATCCAGACTGTATCACAACCGGCCATGATTACGAGTCCCATAGGGTGGCGCACAATTGGCCAAGCGTCGTCCAAGTTTGGCCGGTGTGCCGTCGTTGTAAATATGAATTTGTTCTTAACTGACTTGCCTAGATAAATAAAGGTTAACAGCCAACTTGACACAACTGTGGGAAGCATTGTAGTCAACATGGGCCAGCATCCTTTTGGAACGCTTTCGACACCTTGTAGAATTCTTGGATTTTAAGAATGAAAAGTTTTACCACTAGGTGGCAGAATAGTCCTGATTAGGCTACCTTTCTAGTACTAACCTCAGCGGGGGAGGGTCTAGGGCTAGGCTGTCTACATTGAGCGAAAAAAAACAAAATGTTGGTCCCGTGTTTCATGAGCTGAAATAAAATATCCCAGAAATGTTCCATACGCACAAAAAACGTATTTCTCTCAAATGTTTTACACACATTTGTTTGCATCTCTGTTAGTGAGTAGTTCTCCTTTGCCAATATAACCCATCCACCTGACAGGTGTGTCATATCAATTGCATTTTATCGATGGCAATTTTAATGCACCTAGATACTGTGACGAGATCCTGAGACCCTCATGTTTCAGCATGATAATGCACAACACCATATCGCAAGGATCTGTATACAACTCCTGGAAGCTGAAAATTTCCCAGTTCTTCCATGGCCTGCGTACTCACCAGACATGTCACCCATTGAGCATGTTTGGGATGCTCTGGATCGACATGTACGACAGCGTTTTCTGTTTCCCGCCAATATCCAGCAACTTCGCACATTCCATGGGCCACAATCAACAGCCTGATCAACTCTATGTGAAGGAGATGTGTCACGCTGCATGAGGCAAATGGTGGTAACACCAGACACTGGCTGGTTTTCTGATCCACACCCCTACCTTTTATCTGTGACCAACATATGCATATCTGTGCTCCCAGTCATGTGAAATCCATATATGAACTGTAAGTCAGTAAAATCTTAAATTGTGTCATTTTATTTAAAATAATGTAAATTGTTCCATGTTGCGTTTGTGTTTTTGTCTTCATATTAAGGTATACTTAAAATTGTGTATTATATGCATTTTATATAGGCCTATACATTTTAATGTATTAAACCAATACTTGTGTAGGACCTAGTTTAACAATTAGGCATACATCCATCCGTGAGTAACTCTGGTCTGTAATCAGGACTTATTCATTCAGCACTGTATATAGATGTTCATGTACAGTTGTTATATCATATCACGTGCAATATTGCAAGTAATTCTTGGACTGAACTTACGTAGTCATTCACCCAGGACTTTATATTAGTATCCGTAGTATCTTTTTTCATTGCATTTAGTATATCGAATGTGCAATACATGCATTTATCTGTAATTAAACCCTGCACTAAGGACTGTATTTTAAGGGAATTATTATTATGAACTTAAATTATACACACATTTAGCTATTTAAGTATCTCTTCATTTACCTGTACAGTTAATGTAACCATGCAAGTATTCACTTACCTGTACATTTAACCAGAATGTATATTAAGTAAACTATTATTACCCTCACTTATATCATACGCACATTTAGCTATTTAAGTGTCTTTCTCTGCCATCGACCTGTATAGTATAGTTAACCATGCAAATATTTTGTATTTATATCAACTTGCATTATTTATCACCCCTCCCCCCCCCCCCCCCCTAACACTCTGTAACAATGTATAGTGTACATATTCAGCCATTCACCCATACTATGCAATGCCTTTTTTTAATAGCTTTTTTGCACTCCAGACGTCTTGTATTTCTATACTTTTCCATACTGCCTCTCTATGTATCATGTACCGTGTATCTGTACCGTGTATCTGTACCGTGTATCTGTCTTTTGTGTATTTTCGTTCTGGCATTTTGCACCTGCCCTATGTTTTGTTGTAGCTGCTTGACAATGAAATGTCCCCCTCGGGGATCAATAAAGTATCTATCTATCTATCTATCTATCTATCTATCTATCTATCTATCTATCTATCTATCTATCTATCTATCTATCTATCTATCTATCTATCTATCTATCTATGTATCTATCTATCTATCTATCTATCTATCTATCTATCTTGCAAGTCAGAATCTTTACAATCAAAGATGTATAACTTGGTTTGTAAAAAGTGAATGATTAGTTTATAATAATGTAGTTAGTAGATCTACAGTTGTAACACCATGTTATGTTGGTGCCTGCCACAGTTAGTGTGTTAAAACGTTCTAGAGCGGGTTCCCCATCACAAGGAACATGGCGGAACACAGGCTGTGTCGGCGCTGTGACGAGACACATATATAGAAATATTGTAGTCTATTTCGAGATATCAGCGGCCGATTATAACGTTGACCGTTTTATAATGCCAGTGTGTTTTTGAGGAAATCCTGCCGAAGTTGGACCAGTGATATCGCATTTGCTAGTGGAGTGAGTATGATGCAAATTAAACCGTTATTTGGTGAGGAGTTGATCAGAGCTTAGCTACTACTAATGTAGCCAGCCTAGCTGGGGCGGACGGTGTTTTATTCCAGCCTGTCACTGGCACTTTAGTGGGTCACCCCTATGTGGATTTGAGCAGAATAAATGCAGTGACTTGACCGGATAACTGTCCAGACGTCTGTGTCCGGCTTTAAAGTAACTCGTCATCTTTATTACCTTCATGCATATGATATGCCACAGGTTGCTGTCAAGGTGGTGGAAAACGGTGTGCATAATGAATCTAGTTGGTGCCCCAGAACATGGAATCACAGTATGGGACCAGTTTCTAGAACCCCACCTGTGTGGTACCTCAGGTTCTCTGGCGTGGGGCAACATGTGAAGGCAAGCGGTCAATGACCCACTATGACCCTGGTCAATGACCCACTATGACCCTATGCAGGGACATAAGGATTGACTGATTGGTTATATAGTGCATATTTTAGTGTCACAAATAGATTTTTGTCTTTGACTATAATAAACTCGTGTGGGTCTTAAAATAAAGCTAAATATAATTATCTGTCAAATAATAATTTAAGCGGTGGAGAATTACCATGTGTCACTTCTGCTTGGCAGAGCTATGCAGTTATTTGCAGCAGGCTTGATGGTGTGCGAACATACATAGTACAACATCAGCTACTTCCTCAAGATTGTGGTTTTTGACTGAGGAAACAGAATTGATCCTACTGTTTAGATTGAGCTGAATTGAGTATATTGGTCATTTAGATTTTATCACTGTGATGCTTTGGGTGGCAAGAAAGTATGCTGTTGTGCTGTGGAACCTTCATTTAACTAGGCAAGTCGGTTAAGAACAAATTTACAATGACAACCTACCTACCGGGTCAGCCCCTGCAGTAAATTAGGGTTAAAGGCTTGGTCAAGGACACATTGACAGATGTTTTTCACATTGTCAGCTTGGGTATTCAAACCAGCAACCTCTCAGTTACTTGCCCAATGCTCTAACCGCTAGGCTACCTGCCGTCCCTGTATTAACAAGTAGATGTGGAAACGTGCTGATACATCAAGGAGACAGTTCATCTGTGTAAAAACTTCTCCAAATTCTTGCATACTGGAATGAGACTTCATATATGAGTTAACTTTAGGCTATTTAGATGTATTTCATGTATTTCTTCAAGGGATTTAAGTGGTGACACAGACAGGACAGACAGGTCAGGTCAAAGCATACCGTCACACTCTGACAGGAAGATACACACAGCCTAACCATGTGATTTGTAAACCAAATGCCTTCACTCACTCAGTAAACTAACCCTGTGATTTGTAAACCTATATACCTTCACTCATACAGTAAACTAACCCTGTGATTTGTAAACCTATATACCTTCACTCACTCATTAAACGGAACAATTCCTCTTCTGGAGCCAGTCAGTATTCTACATTCTATCCTGTCATATTCTATTTCATTCTATCCTGTGCGTCACTCACTAAGCTAAACCTGACAAACGTTGTCAGTGTTGAACACAAACTTGTCATGGTTTATGGAAAATTGTAAAACAATTGTTAGAGAGTGAAACGTAAGCAGTCTGCCATGCCGTGTTTGTTCACGTTGTGACCAACGGTGTCCCTGGATCGGAAGGTCAAAGAGGAAAACACTGTCACGTGAGAGATACATGAAGCAGTCAGTCAAGAGTCAACGCACGTCCTGCCTTTCAACCACACAACATGAAGAGTGGAGTCCAGAAGCAGGCCTGGGCCCTGCCAAAGTAGCACACGACACAGGGAATAGGGTGCAATTTGGGACGAAGACCAAGGGCGTGCCAAAGCCCAGGGGTCTTCTCTCACTGTGCAGAGAGGCAGCAGCCACATCACTGATGGGCTTCAAAACAAAGGCACCGCCCTAATGATAGAAGTTCAGATAGGACATGTAATAGTAGAACCAGACTTCATACAGGGGAAGCAGTAGATACATGAGAATGTAGCCTAGCCAGAATAGAAGATGATGAAGAATGGAGGCTATGAGAAAGACTAAGTAATGTATGAGATTTCTGTCGGTCTTCTTCAGCAAAGCTAACGGATATATATATATATATACTGGGAGGTTGGAAATAGACAAAGAACATTGGATGGACTGCTTTAGATTTGGAAACAAAACAAATAAACAGCAATTTCATAGGCTTAGGCTTACATAGACTCAGGGATTGCAAAACAGAAACATCAATTAGGCCTAGGCTAAATCTGGGAACAGGGTATTTTGTAATGTAGTAAGCCTACAAATGGGCAGGATGTCTCCTGAATGTCAGTGGGTGGCAGAATGTCTCCTGAATGTCAGTGGGTGGCAGAATGTCTCCTGAATGTCAGTGGGTGGCAGAATGTCTCCTGAATGTCAGTGGGTGGCAGAATGTCTCCTGAATGTCAGTGGGTGGCAGAATGTCTCCTGAATGTCAGTGGGTGGCAGAATGTCTCCTGAATGTCAGTGGGTGGCAGAATGTCTCTTGAATGTCAGTGGGTGGCAGAATGTCTCCTGAATGTCAGTGGGTGGCAGAATGTCTCCTGAGTGTTAGTGGGTGGCAGAATGTCTCTTGAATGTCAGTGGGTGGCAGAATGTCTCCTGAATGTCAGTGGGTGGCAGAATGTCTCCTGAGTGTTAGTGGGTGGGCTGTTTTTACGCTCTTGTCAGGCTGGCTGGTTGTGTGTTGGGTGGCTGGCTGGCTGGCTGGTTGTGTGTTGGGTGGCTGGCTGTCTGGCTGGCTGTGTGTTGGGTGGCTGGCTGGCTGTCTGGCTGGCTGTGTGTTGGGTGGCTGGCTGGCTGTCTGGTTGTGTGTTAGGTGGCTGGCTGGCTGTCTGGCTGGCTGTGTGTTGGGTGGCTGGCTGGCTGTCTGGCTGGCTGTGTGCTGTGGGGCTGGCTGTGTGTTGGGTGGCTGGCTGGCTGTCTGGCTGGCTGTGTGTTGTGGGGCTGGCTGGCTGTCTGGCTGGCTGTGTGTTGTGGGGCTGGCTGGCTGTCTGGCTGTGTGTTGGGTGGGCTGTGTTCTCAGAGGATTGATGTAACAGCACTAAGCCCTGACCAGCCTTTAAGTAGGGGGTTTAATAGTCACTTACTGCCAGATGCAAACATTGTGCTTACAGGCTGTTTGTCATTACTGACACTGTTACTGTCTATGTCATCTGTAATATCATTGGGCTAAGCTGGGCTATAGGCCTATGCCATTTCTTTCACAGTAACCATTGGTTTAGGCAGGGCTAGGTTACGTGCCATTTCTTTCACAGTAACCATTGGTTTAGGCAGGGCTAGGTTACATGTAATTTCTTTCACAGTAACCATTGGTTTAGGCAGGGCTAGGTTACATGTCATTTCTTTCACAGTAGCCATTGGTTTAGGCAGGGCTAGGTTACATGTAATTTCTTTCACAGTAGCCATTGGTTTAGGCAGGGCTAGGTTACATGTAATTTCTTTCACAGTAGCCATTGGTTTAGGCAGGGCTAGGTTACATGTCATTTCTTTCACAGTAACCATTGGTTTAGGCAGGGCTAGGTTATTTGCCAATTCTATCACAGTGAATTTGTAAAACATAGGCGGGCAGCACTGATACACAGATTTGACATGAGAAATAGGCTAACATTTACTATGGCTTTGGGTTGCTAGTAATGCTGAGCTACTAACTGTTTTTTAAAATATTTTCAGTTTTTTGTAAACTGAACACGCCTTTTCTCCATTTCTCTAGAGAGAAATCAAATCACTCATGAGGGAAATCAAGTCAAGAACTATGTGGGATCAACCCACTATCACAGATTATTGTGAAATAGACACAAATTGCTTATTGGAAATTTGTGACAGGCATACGAAAAAGTATATATTTTTTGTGGGCAGTACATGATTTTGTATACAGTACACCAGGATGGGTGGGTTGGTCGGGGAGGACGGGTGGGCGTATAACGCGAACGTATAGCAACTCAAAAATTGTGTGTTCGAATCTCATCATGGATAACTTAAGCAGTTTCGCTAATTAGCAACTACTTTTGAGCTACTTCGCAACTACTTAGCATGTTAGCTAACCCTTCCCCTAACCCTAACCCTAACCTTAACCCCTAGCCTAGCTAATGTTAGCCACCTAACATAACAAGGTGGATGAGCTTGATGGGCTGGTCCATGGACAAAGAGACTACCGGGAAACTAGCCTATTGTGCTTTACTGAAACATGGCTGAATGATAACATCCCCATAGAGAACGTACCTATCGGTGGTTTCCAGACCATCAGAGCAGACAGGGATGGCGTTTCTTCCGGTAAGAGTAAGGGTGGGGGGCTGGCTTTATTAGTTAACAACAGATGGTGTAATCCGAGACTATATTACTGTTAAGGAACAGTTGTGTAGCCCGGACATTGAGCTGTTAGCCGTTAGCCTGAAACCCTACTATTTGCCAAGGAAATTGTAGGCGGCCATTGCTGTTATTGTTTACATCCCGCCCTCCACTGACACAAACACAGCGTGTGATGTCATCCACTCTGCTATCGCGAGGTTACAGACAGCGCATCCCAGTGCCTTCTTTGCCATTTCGGGGGATCTCTCTTCAACGCTGCCCACGTTCAAACAGTTCGTGAAGTGCCCAACCAGAAATAATAAAACTCTGGACTTGTTATATGCTAATGTGAAGGATGCATACAACTCCACTGCACTCCCTCCCCTCAGTAGATAGGATCACAACCTTGTCCACCTCACTCCACTCTACAGGCCTATGGTCCAACTGCAGCCTGCGACCACTAGGACCATTAGGAATTACTATTATTACCCTAAATTATATCATTATCACATTTAGCTATTTAAGTATCTCTTCCTGTCATTTACCTGTACAGTTAATTCAACCATGCAAAATATTAACTTACCTGTTCATTTAACCAGACTGTATATTAAGTAAACTATTATTACCCTCACTTATATCATACATACTTTTATCAATCTATCTATCTATCTATCTATCTATCTATCTATCTATCTATCTATCTATCTATCTATCTATCTATCTATCTATCTATCTATCTATCTATCTATCTATCTATCTATCTATCTATCTATCTATCTATCTATCTATCTATCTATCTATCTATCTATCTATCTATCTAGAGCCTGACAGTACATCCCCCCCCCCCTCCTCCCCCAAGGGCGCAGTCTCCCGAACGCAAACCAAAACCCAAATACATGGGGGGAGGGTTAGGGAGGGAAGCTTAGTTCTTTGGTGGCGGTTCCGGCCCTGGCGAAGTAGACAACTTTCTGCCATGCCCTCTCCTTATGAGCGGGGAAAATAACCGGGCCCGGACTGGGCACCGGTGGGACAAACGGCTCCGGCCATGGAGCGGGGCAAATAACCGGGCCCGGACTAGGCCCCGGTGGGACAAACGGCTCAGGCCAGGGAGTGGAGCAGACTACCGGACCTGGACTGGGCACCGGTGGAGCGGACTGCTCAGGCACTGGAGCGGAGCAGACGGCCGGTCCCGGACTGGGCACCGGTGGAGCGGACTGCTCTGGCCTGGGAGTGGAGCAGACAACCAGACCTGGACTAGGCACCGGTGGAGCGGACTGCTCAGGCACTGGAGCGGAGCAGACGACCGGACCCGGACTGGGCACCAGTGGAGCGGACTGCTCTGGCACTGGAGCAGAGCAGACGGCCGGACCCGGACTGGGCACCGGTGGAGCGGACTGCTCTGGCCTGGGAGTGTAGCAGACAACCAGACCCGGACTGGGCACCGGTGGAGCGGACTGCTCTGGCTCAGGAGCGGAGCAGACGGCTGGACCCGGACTGGGCACCGGTGGAGAGGTAGGTACAAACCACAGAGCTGTGCTGACTTCTGGAGACTCCGGGCTGTGGGCCATAGCTGGAGGTTCCAGGCCTTGGGCCGTGGCTGGAGGCTCTGGGTTGTGGACCGTCGTAGGAGGCTCTGGTTGGTGGACCTTCGCTGGAGGTTGCGGGCTGCGGACCCTCGCTGGAGGTTCCGGGCTGCGGACCTTTGCTGAAGGTTCCGGGCTGCATACCTTCGCTGAAGGTTCCGGGCTGCGGACCTTCGCTGGAGGCTCCGGGTTGCTGACCCTCGCTGGAGGTTCCGGGCTGCGGGCCTTCGCTGGAGGTTCGGGCTGCGGACCTTTGCTGGAGGTTCCGGGCTGCGGACCTTCGTTGGAGGTTCCGGGCTACGGACCTTCGCTGGGGGTTCCGGGCTGCGGACCTTCGCTGGAGGTTCCGGGCTGTGGACCTTCTTGATGATCATCCAGGTGCTTCCAGGTACTTTAGTAAATTCTTTGGACGACATAGATCCTATTATGCCTTGCAAAAACTAAACACTGCATACCAACAGTCAAGCCTGGTGATGTTAGTGTGATGGTTTGGGGATGCTTTACTGCCTCAGGACCTGGACGACTTGTCAAATAAATGAAAGGGGTATCAATTTTTTTTGTTATTTTTTAAACTCAGGTTCCCTTTATCTAATATTAGGTTTTGGTTGAAGATCTGATAACATTCAGAATCAAAAATATGCAATAGAGAAAATCTGAAAGGGGGCAAATACTTTTTCACGGCACTGTATCTTAGATTTCAGTTCCAGTTCCTCTTATAGAGTAGGCCATCATTTAGCCACACTTTCCTCCTGTGTTTGTCTTGTTTACCATATATGTCTTCCTGGTACTGATCTTGGCTCTATTGCATTTGCTCTGGGAAAAGATGATTAACTTAAACAGATGTCTTAATGACCTGCATCTTTACCCGCTACTACTGAGGAAAAGTCTGTCTTAATGACCTGCATCTTTACCCCCTACTTCTGAGGGAAAGTCTGTCTTAATGACCTGCATCTTTACCCCCTACTTCTGAGGGAAAGTCTGTCTTAATGACCTGCATCTTTACCCCCTACTTCTGAGGGAAAGTCTGTCTTAATGACCTGCATCTTTACCCGCTACTTCTGAGGGAAAGTCCATTCCTCACCTGCCTCCATCCCTATGTTATGCATTACAAGATCTCTGGACTGAATGAATCTCAATTAGAGCTCCTCTTTCATTGAAATTCCACGGTGATAAAGTTAACAGGAATTAAATTAACTCCAGGAGTCTCAAACTGGGAAAACAGAGAGAATCATTTTTTTTTAGGAAAAAGCAAATGATAAAAAATGTTAATCTGTCCTCTACTACGCTCCCTCCGCCCATGCGGCCCACGCGCATCTCTGGTTCAGAGGGGCTGGGTTCTCAATTGAGGTATTCCTTTAATTTCTCTAATACACAGAACTGGGAGCTTATTAAGGTGAAAGCAATTAGCTGTCTTCATCTTCTGATGAGTCACCAATCAGAGCACCTACTGGAGCTTCCTGAAGCAAAGAGCTGCCTATGAATGAAAAACACGTCAGGACAAAAAAACAAGGATTTTGCAAACCTGTTGGCTGCCTGGCCTTAAGCTCCCTGAAGAATGGTTTTCTGCCAGGTAGCGAGGGAATTATAAGATCTAGGGTACGTCCCAAATGGTACCCTATTCCCTATGTACAGTCGTGGCCAAAAGTTTTGAGAATGACACAGGTATTGGTCTCCACAAAGTTTGCTGCTTCAGTGTTCTTAGATCTTTATGTCAGTAGTTATTATGGTACACTGAAGTATAATTATAAGTATTCCATAAGTGTCAAAGGCTTTCATTGACAATGACATTCAGTTTATGCAAAGAGTCAATATTTGCCGTGTCGACCCTTCTTTTTCAAGACCTCTGCAATCCGCCCTGGCATGCTGTCAATTAACTTCTGGGCCACATCCTGACTGATGGCAGGTCATTCTTGCATAATCAATGCTTGGGGTTTGTCAGACGTTGTGGGTTTTTGTTTGTCCACCCGCCTCTTGTGGATCGACCACAAGTTCTCAATGGAATTAAGGTCTGGGGTTTTCTGACCATGGACCCAAAATGTCGATGTTTTGTTCCCCGAGCCACTTAGTTATCACTTTTGCCTTATGGCAAGGTCCTCCATCATGCTGGAAAAGGCATTGGTCGTCACCAAACTGTTCTTGGATGATTGGGAGAAGTTCCTCTCGGAGGATGTGTTGGTACCATTCTTTATTAATGGCTGTGTTCTTAGGCAAAATTGTGAGTGAGCCCACTCCCTTGGCTGAGAAGCAACCCCACACATGAATGGTCTGAGGATGCTTTACTGTTGGCATGACACAGGACTGATAGTAGCGCTCACCTTGCCTTCTCTGGACAAGATGTTTTCCGGATGGCCCAAACAATCGGAAAGGGGATTCATCAGAGAAAATGACTCAACCCCAGTCCTCAGCAGCAGTCCAATCCCTGTACCTTTTGCAGAATATGTCTGTCCCTGATGTTTTTCTTGGAGAGAAGTGGCTTCTTTGCTGCCCTTCTTGACACCAGGCCATCATCCAAAAGTCTTTGCCTCACTGTGCGTGCAGATGCACTCACACCTGCCTGCTGCCATTCCTGAGCAAGCTCTGCACTGGTGGTGCCCCGATCCCGCAGCTGAATCAACTTTAGGAGACGGTCGACTACATGACCAAAAGTGCTCTATGAACATCTCACTCCAAAATCATGGGCATTAATATGGAGTTGGTCCCCCATTTGCTGATATAACAACCTCCATTGTTCTGGGAAGGCTTTCCACTAGATGTTGGAACATTGCTGCAGGGACTTCCATTCAGCCACAAGAGCATTAGTGAGGTCAGGCACTGATGTTAGGAGATTAGGCCTGGTTCGCAGTCGGCGTTCCAATTCATCCCAAAGGTGTTCGATGGGGTTGAGGTCAGGGTTCTGTGCAGGCCAGTCAAGTTCTTCCACACTGATCTCAACAAACCATTTCTGTATAGGCCTCGCTTTGTGCACGGGGGCATTTTCATGCTGTAACACGAAAGGGCCTTTCCCAAACTGTTGCCACAAATTTGGAAGCACAGTATCGTCAAGCATCTCATTGTATGCTGTATCATTAAGATTTCCCTTCACTGGAACTAAGGGGCCTAGCCCGAACCACGAAAAACAGCCCCAGACCATTATTCCTCATCCGTCAAACCCAGATTTGTCTGTTGGACTGCCCGATGGTGAATCGTGATTCATCAATCCAGAGAACGCGTTTCCACTGCTCCAATAGCGGCAAGCTTTATATCACTCCAGCTGACGCTTGGCATTGTGCATGGTGATCTTAGGCTTGTGTGCCGCTGCTCGGCCATGGAAACCCATTTTATGAAGCTCCCAATGAACAGTTCTTGTGCTGATGTTGCTTCCAGAGGCCAGACTATTTTTACGCGCTTCAGCACTCGGCGGTCCTGTTCTGTGAGCTTGTGTGGCCTACCACTTCACGGCTGAGCCGTTGTTGCTCCTAGACGTTTCGACTTCACAATTACAGCACTTATAGTTGACCAGGGCAGCTCTAGCAGGGCATAAATTTGACAAACTGACTTGTTGGAAAGTCTTATCTGTCTGTGTGTCTCAAGCTGGCACTGCACGTCTGTAGAAGCTGAGTAATTCATCAAGGTTAGCTGATGTAGTTGTAACACACTCTGTTACGAGGCACACTCCCAGTTTTTCACTAGCACTCTCAGCTAACACATGAATATTACATTACAGCATTGGCTGTCAGGAATTATGAACGGCAAGCAATTTACCTGATGGGTCTGAAAGTTAAGCACACTTTACTCTCTCTCTCTCTCTCTCTCTCTCTCTCTCTCTCTCTCTCTCTCTCTCTCTCTCTCTCACTCTCTCTCTCTGTGTCTCTCTCTCTCTGTGTCTCTCTCTCTCTGTGTCTCTCTCTGTGTCTCTCTCTGTGTCTCTCTCTGTGTCTCTCTCTCTGTGTCTGTGTCTGTGGTATAACTAAGGCAACAGATGTTGAAAAAATTATTTTCTATGACATATCTCTGACTTGGAAGTGGTTTGAAGTACTTCCAAGTCAAGCTACTCCTCCTTACATTAGAACAAACCTTGAGATAGTATTGGACGTGTTTATAAAGACCGAAACACAGGTGTGAAAACGGCACTTGAGGCTAACAGTCAGTAGAGCGTTACTTCTATCAGTGCCAACTAATTGAGATAATGTTCAATGCTCTACATGGTTCCCTGAATTGTTGAGTGACATATTTTTTAGAGGCACTTCAAAAGTCCAGGGCCTCTTTCACATGTTCATTTTACTTACAGAAATCTGTTCTTGCTAAATGAGGAACACTGTTAGGCTGTAGCAGGGGTCTCCAACCCTTTCTAGCATGATGAGAGCTACCTGAGCTATATATACTTTTTAAAGCCCAAATAGTTCTATTCTTCTCAACCCTGTACCTCTTCCCCGGGTCCTTGGCGTAGAAGAGATGGTTTTAGAGATGTGGGTAATAAACAGGATTTGGTACGACTGTCACGAGAGGGGATGTGGAGAGACCAAGACGCAGCGCAGGGATAGTAGTTCGACACGATTTATTTTAGATTTTACTATGTAATAATATCACACAACAAACAAACTACTACACTCAAACAAACACGAAAGACATAACGTCACGTTCACGAAAACAAACACGACTGAACGGACGTAACGAAAAACATTTACTTCACCCGTGACTGCGAAATACATTAACATGTAACGATAACGACCCACACCTGCGTGAGGGACAGACTCAACATATATTGGATCCCTAATTAGAGACAATGCCGTGCAGCTGCCTCTAATTAGGGATCCAACCTAAACCCCACACAGAAACAGAAAAGGACGACACTGTCAGACTCTGACCATAACTACATAGAGAAGCAATTAGGCTTCTCTATGGCCAGAGCCTGACAACGACAGACCCCATACAATTACATTTAGTATTTTCCTGAATTCAGTTTTATTTTTGCTGGTTTTTGATTATTATTTATTTACTCTCAATATTACAATTATTTATAGACAAAAATTGATGTTCTGAGTCCATGTCAATGGATGTTCTGAGTCCATGTCAATGGATGTTCTGAGTCCATGTCAATGGATGTTCTGAGTCCATGTCAATGGATGTTCTGAGTCCATGTCAATGGATGTTCTGAGTCCATGCTTAACGAACTGACTGACCCTGAACACCTTAATGCTATTCTCACAGGGACTTTACCTTGAAGACGTGACTGAACTAATGGCCATTGACTTAGAGACCTCTCTGACACACACACACACACACACACACACACACACACACACACACACACACACACACACACACACACACACACACACACACACACACACACACACACACACACACAGACAACATGACAAAGCGTCTAAGGAAACTCTTAAAGGAGAACATGTTGTAGATGTTGGACACATGAAATTGTCATTCCGAACTTTATCCACAACTCAAGCTCTTTCCCCTGCTAGAATGGACGGAGAGGTAGCCTATCGAGGTAGCCTATCGAGGTAGCCTATCGCTCGAGTCGCAACAAAATGGAGTATAATGTTGCGCATAATGTTCAGAATGACACAATTTCATGTGTCCATCTAAAGACCTGCATCAATATACTGAGAGCTTTTCCATTTCTAAAAGGAAATGTCCATGTGTTTTCATAGCCCTCGTACTGCACAACAAGGGTGAGGAAGGGAATCTCTGGTTGGGGTAGGCTTGTGTTTTCATAGCCCTCGTACGGCACAACAAGGGTGAGGAAGGGAATCTCTGGTTGGGGTAGGCTTGTGTTTTCATAGCCCTCGTACTGCACAACAAGGGTGAGGAAGGGAATCTCTGGTTGGGGTAGGCTTGTGTTTTCATAGCCCTCGTACTGCACAACAAGGGTGAGGAAGGGAATCTCTGGTTGGGGTAGGCTTGTGTTTTCATAGCCCTCGTACTGCACAACAAGGGTGAGGAAGGGAATCTCTGGTTGGGGTAGGCTTGTGTTTTCATAGCCCTCGTACTGCACAACAAGGGTGAGGAAGGGAATCTCTGGTTGGGGTAGGCTTGTGTTTTCATAGCCCTCGTACTGCACAACAAGGGTGAGGAAGTGAATCTCTGGTTGGGGTAGGCTTGTGTTTTCATAGCCCTCGTACTGCACAACAAGGGTGAGGAAGTGAATCTCTGGTTGGGGTAGGCTGTATTCTTCTAGAACATGCCATTCTCCTTTAACTTCTCCAGTTACTGTGCTCAAAGTTAAGAAACTATAGCAGGCAGGGCGTCTCTACAACATTGGTCCCTTGGTCGTCTGGTACGTCTTGGGAAGTGACTGACTGTGCTGAGAGAGTTGAGAATTTAATAAAGTGAGGTGACTAGTGAGAAAAGCCATAGAGATCCCATTGGACACACACTGGTTGAATCAACGTTGAACCAACAGGGAATAGATGTTGAATTGATGAGAGGGATCTCTGACTGTGCCTGCTGGGAAGAGTGTCTCTGGAGAGACAATACTCTAGTATATCGAATGTGCAATAAGTGCAGTTGTCTGTAATTAAACCCTGCGCACTAAGGACTGTATTTTAAGGGAATTACTATTATTACCCCAAATGATATCATACACACATTTAGCTATTAAAGTATCTCTTCCTGTCATTTACCTGTACAGTTTGTGTAAACATGCAAGTATTCACTTATCTGTAAATATAACTGTATACCTAACTGTACAGCTAATTTAACCATGCAAAATTTTCACTTACCTGTTCATTTACCCAGTCTGTCTATTAAGTAAACTATTATTACCCTCGCTCATATCATACGCATTCTTAGCTACTGAAGTATTTCTCTGCCATTGACCTGTATAGTATAGTTAACCATCCAACATCCACCAATGTATAGTGTACATATTCAGCCAACCACTCATACTATGCAATGTCCTTTTATAGCTTTTTTTTGCACTCCAGATATCTTGTATTTCTATACTTTTTCATACTGCTGCTCTATGTATCATGTACCGTGTATCTGTCTTTTGTGTACTTTCGTTGTGGCATTTTGCACCTGCACTGTGTTTTGTTGTAGCTGCTTGACAATGAAATTTCCCCCCCGGGGGATCAATAAAGTATCTATCTATCTATCTATCTATCTATCTATCTATCTATCTATCTATCTATCTATCTATCTATCTATCTATCTATCTATCTATCTATCTATCTATCTATCTATCTATCTATCTATCTATCTATCTATCTATCTATCTATCTATCTCTCTATCTCTCTATCTATCTATCTATCTATCTATCTATCTATCTATCTATCTATCTATCTATCTATCTATCTATCTATCTATCTATCTATCTATCTATCTATCTATCTATCTATCTATCTATCTATCTATCTATCTATCTATCTATCTATCTATCTATCTATCTATCTATCTATCTATCTATCTACCTATCTATCTATCTATCTACGTTATGTTAAAGCCTCGGTCAGCATTTCAGTGACTTGTTTCAGTGACTTGTTTCAGTGACTTGTTTCAGTGACTTGTTTCAGTTACTTGTTTCAGTGACTTGTTTCAGTTACTTGTTTCAGTTACTTGTTTCAGTTACTTGTTCCTAAAAATGTTCCCCAAGAGCATCTATAATGTGTCTGTAAAGAACTTGATGCAAGCTATCTCTATAGTGTGACATGGATGACACATCATTGTCATGAAATGTATTGCTATTACCACCATTTATACCAAAAAACCTTGTAGTGTCCTAGGTGAAGGATTTCCTGTGTCTTCAACTTGAAGTGTTGATGGGGTTGAGGAGTTTGTACCCTCAGGGTAGTGTTCCTTCCAATTAGTGTTCCAGTCATGACAGGGGAATGTGCCTCTACTGCTTCAATAGGGACCAGGGTTATGCAAATATAGTTGTCCTTCGCAGAAAATCCATTAGTGCAACACATTCATCAAAAAATAGCTTCGTTTTTATCAGATGACAACACAAGTGCAACACTCTTTGGTTGGCAGCCACACAAATGAGCTTACAATGAAAAAGCATTTTTTGCGAAAACAATGCATGGACATGTTTATCATTGTTGGAAGTTAATCTGGCATTTTCCGGAGAAAAGTAGGCTACATTGAGGAAGTACCGGAGAAAAGTAGGCTACATTGAGGAAGTACAGGAGAAAAGTAGCAGCTCATCAGTCAGAGCGTTGTCTGCTGATAGAATGCCCATTCATGAATTCTCATCCGAGTGAAGAAGTGCAACTGAAGCACTAAATGAGTCTGATGCAGAGTAGAAATTACAATAACAAGCATTTTTGATCTGTGTTTACAAACCGCAGTAACATATTTCTTATGAGTTTTATTTTTTTTTTCTGCGTGAAAATGAAGAATTCTGAGTTAACACCACCCCTGTATATTCCCTAAAGAAGAAAACTATACCGTAACATCAAGCCTAACCCTAATCCTAACCCATGAACCTAATTGGCCCACGCTATCCTTAAAGAAGAAAATCATACCGTAACATAAAGCATAAATGATGAATTGCAGCTTTTGCTGTCAACTCTCAATTCCGCCTGCTAGCCTGAATGAAAGAGTATACAGTTCAACAGCTTAAATTCTAAAGAGTGTTTCTTTCTGTATTTTTGTGTTGTTGGAGAACTAGTGTTGAGATTAGGATTGGGTGGTATCCAGATGTTCATACCTTCATACCGTGCCTGTACCACACAGGGTATACGGTACTACCTGCTGTGCACACAAGGGGCGCTATTTCTTTCCAAATGTAAAAAAACATATCTTCATCCAGGAGGGGATTGATTATCTTTGCTGTAACCAAGAAGTTTGATCTTTCCACTTAGTAAGTTAGCAAACCAAATGCATAGCTGGAACCCTGAGCTGGAGATTTATTTATTTGGCACATCTTATACTGAACAAAAATATAAACACAACATGTAAAGTGTTGGTCCCATGTTTCGTGAGCTGAAATAAAAGATCCCCAAAATGTTCCATACGCACAAAAAGCTTATTTCTCTAAAATGTTGTGCACAGATTTGTTTACATCTCTGTTAGTGAGCATTTCTCCTTTGCCAAGATAATCCACCCACCTGACAGGTGTGGCATATCAAGAAGATGACTAAACAGCATGATCACTACACAGGTGCACCTTGTGCTGGGGACAATAAAAACCCACTCTAAAATGTGCAGTTTTGTCTCACAACCCAATGCCACAGATGTCTCATGTTTTGAGGGAGTGTGCAATTGGCATGCTCACTGCAGGAATGCTCCACCAGAGCTGTTGCAAGGGAATTGAATGATAATTTATCTACCATAAATTGCCAAACGTTGGCAGTACGTCCAACCGGCCTCACAACTAAAGACCACGTGTAACCTCGCCAGCCCAGGACCTCCACATCCGGCTTCTTCACCTGCGGGATCATCTGAGACCAGCCACCCAGACAGCTGATGAAACTGTGGGTTTGCACAGAATTTCTTCACAAACTGTCAGAAACCATCTCAGGGAAACTCATCTGCGTGCTCATCGTCATCACCAGGGTCTTAACCTGACTGCAGTTTGGCGTCGTAACCGACTTCAGTGGGCAAATGCTCACTTTCTATGGCCACTGGCACGCTGGAGAGGTGTGTTCTTCGCTGATGAATCCCGGGTTCAACTGTATCGGGCAGATGGCAGACAGCGTGTGTGGCGTTGTGTGGGCGTTTTGCTGATGTCAACGTGGTGAACAGAGTGCCCCATGGTAGCGGTGGGGTTATGGTATGGGCAGAGATAAGCTACGGACAACTAACACTGTGATGGCGTGAATATATTATAGAGAGCCAGGCGCAGGAGGTAGCGTGAACTCAAGGATATCTTTAATATCCAAATCACGCATACAAAGTCCGAACAGGAAATAAGTACAACTGTTCATTAAGACACAACGGTGATAACACGTTCACAATAAACAATATCCGACAAGGACATGAGGGAACAGAGGGAACATATATACATGAAGTAATGAGGGGAAATGAGAACCGGGTGTGCGTAATGACAAGACAAGACAAATGGAATAATGAACGATAGAGCGGCAGTGGCTAGAAAGCCGGTGACGACGATGGCCGAAGCATGCCCGAACAAGGAGGTGAGGCAACTTCGGCAGGAGTCGTGACAAACACAATTGCATTTTATCGTTGGCAATTTGAATGCACAGAAATAACATGACGAGATCCTGAGGCCCATTGTCATGCCATTCATCTGATCCAAGCCCCTACTTGTTTTTAAAGGTATCTGTGACCAACAGATTTGCACTACATTTTGCACTCTGTATATAGATTTCTTCTATTGTATTTTTGACTTTGTTTACTGTGTAACTCTGTTGTTTTTGTCGCACTGCTTTGCTTTGTCTTGGCCAGGTCGCAGTTGCAAATGAGAACTTGTTCTCAACTGACCTACCTGGTTAAATAAAGGTGAAATATTTTTTTTTTTTTTTTAAACAGATGCATATCTGTATTCCCTGAAATCTATAGATTAGGGTCAAATGAATACATTTCAAATGACTGATTTGCTTATATTAACTAACTCAGTAAAATATTTGAAATTGTTGCATGTTGCGTTTCTATTTTTGTTAATTGTAGATAATTAACTTACAGTTAGAGCATGAACCTCCCTGAACCTTTCTTACATGTCTGACCACAGTCAAATCTTTCTCCTATCTCAACCCCTGAAGACTGAAAGGTTATATTTTAGACAATGTGTTGTGTTAGTCAACTCATCAGCATGTTAGGAGTTTATAGGAAGCAGAGCCCATTAGAGCAACGGGAGACTGGCTTGTATTAATTACACCTCAGACTCAGGTGTGTTCTGAATGTTAACGCAGCCACACATACACAGACAGACAGACAGACAGACATACACACCTCAGTCAGTCAGTGGAGGAAAGGAGCGAGACGGAGGTATTCTTAGCATTCTGCTCACGCTGACTCAGTCTGTCCTCCGTCACTGGTCCTAGAGGTCTCAGTCTGTCCTCCGTCACTGGTCCTAGAGGTCTCAGTCTGTCCTCCGTCACTGGTCCTAGAGGTCTCAGTCTGTCCTCCGTCACTGGTCCTAGAGGTCTCAGTCTGTCCTCCGTCACTGGTCCTAGAGGTCTCAGTCTGTCCTCCGTCACTGGTCCTAGAGGTCTCAGTCTGTCCTCCGTCACTGGTCCTAGAGGTCTCAGTCTGTCCTCCGTCACTGGTCCTAGAGGTCTCAGTCTGTCCTCCGTCACTGGTCCTAGAGGTCTCAGTCTGTCCTCCGTCACTGGTCCTAGAGGTCTCAGTCTGTCCTCCGTCACTGGTCCTAGAGGTCTCAGTCTGTCCTCCGTCACTGGTCCTAGAGGTCTCAGTCTGTCCTCCGTCACTGGTCCTAGAGGTCTCAGTCTGTCCTCCGTCACTGGTCCTAGAGGTCTCAGTCTGTCCTCCGTCACTGGTCCTAGAGGTCTCAGTCTGTCCTCCGTCACTGGTCCTAGAGGTCTCAGTCTGTCCTCCGTCACTGGTCCTAGAGGTCTCAGTCTGTCCTCAGTCACTTGTCCTAGAGGTCTCAGTCTGTCCTCCGTCACTGGTCCTAGAGGTCTCAGTCTGTCCTCCGTCACTGGTCCTAGAGGTCTCATTTCCCACAGGTTTCTTATTTTGTTTGAGAGAGAGGGAGAAATGGAACAGTGAACTCTCCTGGTCTAACTAGAAGCAGATGCTTGGCTGTGGAAGACTTCCCACTGGTCTGTTGTTTACGTTCTCCAGTCCAGCGTCTCCAGCCCTTCTTCTCCCTGTCTCCACCTCACCTGCTGCGGCAATGTCTGCATCCCAAATGGCACACTATCCCTTTATTGTGCACTACCTTGACCAGGGCCATCTGGTCAAAAGTAGTGCAACATGTGGTCAAAGTAGTGAATATGGTGCCATTTGGGACACACATCCTCTCTCCTGGACGTCCAGCCATACAGCTGGAGGGGACAGGCTCTCTGGTATCAGCTCCAGCAGGGAGGGGTGTTCAGTCCAGAGTGTCCAGAGAGCGGGCTCTGTTCCTGGGCTTCCATTAGATCTGTCTCCCCCTGGCCTGAAGCCTCAGCCTGGAGGATGTTGATCTAGCCAGCTAATGTTGTCTTTACCGGCCCCTGGCTGGGATGTGGGCAACCATGTGGAGGTTGCTGTTGGGTCTTTGAATGGACGGCATGTTGAACCCACTCCTCAAATGTTCCCCCGCTGTGGTTGGGGCTCAGAGGGGTTAGGGCTCAGAGGGGTTAGGGCTCAGAGGGGTTAGGGCTCAGAGGGGTTAGGGCTCAAGAGCGGTTAGGGCTCAGAGAAATGGGCTATGGCCTGTAGAGTTTGGGCTCTTGCAGAGGTTACAAACTAAAGAAGATCTGTGGTCAGACCGTAAACAAATGTAGGATCTTCATTTGATCACGCTGTTGCAGGAGAACTTGACTGCAATGCAATAAATATTAAACTTGTAGTGTATTTGAGGTTTTAAAAGTTTGTAATTTCCACTTTGAAATGTCAGACTTGATTTTCCCAGACGAAAAATATATCAACCCCATCAAAAATGTCCATTAATTATAATCCACTTAATAATTCACATTTCCTGTTGCTGCAGGATTATTTTTCTGCTGTAGACAACAGGCTCAAAGCCAGGCTCAAGGTCAGGCTCAAAGCCAGGCTCAAAGTCAGGCTCAAAGCCAGGCTCAAAGTCAGATGAACTTGTGGATACCATTTATGTCTCTGTGTCTAGTATGAAGGAAGTTAGAGAAAGTTTTGTGAGCCAATGCTAACTAGCGTTAGCACAATGACTGGAAGTCTATGGGTATCTGGTAACAACCCTTTTGTATTGGCAAGCCTAAATAAGTTCAGGAGAAAATGTTGCATGGACTCATTCTGTGTGCAATAATGAATGACTACCTCATCTCTGTACCCCACACATACAATTATCTGTAAGGTCCCTCAGATGAGCAGTGAATGGTAAAAAAAAAAAAGCAGACAGTGAATATTCCTTTGAGCATGGTGAAGTATCAATACACCCAAGTCACAACAAAGACAGAAGCGTCCTTCCTAACTCAGTTGCTGGAGAGGAAGAAAACCACTCAGGGATTTCACCATGAGGCCAATGGTGACTTTAAAACAGTTACAGAGTTGAATGGCTCTGATAGGAGAAAACTGAGGATGGATCAACAACGTTGTAGTTACTCTACCATACTAACATAATTGACCGACTGAAAAGAAGGAAGCCTATACAGAATGAAATATTCCAAAACATGCATCCTGTTTGCAACAGTGCACTAAAGTAATATTGCAAGAAAATGTGGCAACACAATTCACTTTTTGTCCTGAATACAAAGTGTTATGTTTCGGGCAAGGATGAGGTAGTTGGGTGGGCTATTTACGGATGGGCTGTGTATAGGTGCAGTGATCGGTAAGCTGCTCTGACAGCTGATGCTTAAAGTTATTGAGGGAGATGGTAGTCTCCAGCTTCAGTGATTTTTGCAATTCGTTCCAGTCATTGGCAGCAGAGAACTGGAAGGAATGGCGGCTAAAGGAGATGTAGGCTTTGGGGATGACCAGTGAAATAAACCTGCTGGAGCGCATGCTACGGGTGGGTGTTGCTATGGTGACCAGCGAGCTAAGGCGGGGATTTACCTAGCAAAGACTTATAGATGACCTGGAGCCAGTGGGTTTGTCGACGAATATGTAGTGAGGGCCAGCCAATGAGGGCGTACAGGTCGCAGTGGTGGGTAGTATATGGGGCTTTGGTAACAAAACGGATGGCACTGTGATAGACTACATCCAATTTGCTGAGAAGAGTGTTGGAGGCTATTTTGTAAATGACATCGCCGAAGTCAAGGATCGGTAGGATGGTCAGTTTTACAAGGGCATGTTTGGCAGCATGAGCGAAGGAGGCTTTGTTGCGAAATAGGAAGCCGATTCTAGATTTAATATTTGATTGGAGATGATTAATGTGAGTCTGGAAGGAGAGTTTACAGTCTAACCAGACGCCTAGGTATTTGTAGGTGTCCATGTATTCTAAGTCAGACCCGTCGAGAGTAGTGATGATAGTCCGGTGGGCGGGTGCGGGCAGCGTTCGATTAAAAAGCATGCACTTAGTTTTACTAGCATTTAAGAGCAGTTGGAGGCCACTGAAGGAGTGTTGTTTGATAGTTAGTTAACACAGTGTCCAAAGAGGAGCCAGATGTGGCCAGATGTATACGAATGGTGTTGTCTGCGTAGAGCTGGATCAGAGAGTCACCAGCAGCGAGAGCGACATCGTTGATATATATAGAGAATAGAGTTGGCCCAAGAATTGAACCCTGTGGCACCCCCATAGAGACTGCCAGAGGACCGGACAACAGGCCCTCCACTCTATCTGAGAAGTAGTTGGAGAACCAGGCAAAGCAGTCACTTGAGAAACCAAGGCTGTTGAGTCTGCCAATAAGAATGCAGTGATTGACAGAATCGGAAAGCCTTGGCCAGGTCGATGAAGACGGCTGCACAGTACTGTCTTTTAACGATGGCGGTTATGATATCGTTTAGTACCTTGAGCGTGGCTGAGGTGCACCCATGACCAGCTCGGAAACCAGATTGCATAGCAGAGAAGGTACGGTGGGATTCGAAGTGGTCAGTGATCTGTTTGTTAACTTGGCTTTCAAAGACTTTAGAAAGGCAGGGCAGGATGGATATTGGTCTGTAACAGCTTGGGTCTAGAGTGTCTCCCCCTTTGAACAGGGGGGTGACCGCGGCAGCTTTCCAATCTCTAGGGATCTCAGACGATATGAAAGAGAGACGTTGAACAGGCTAGTAATAGGGGTTGCAACAATTTCGGCGGATAATTTGAGAAAGAAAGGGTCCAGATTGTCTAGCCCAGCAGATTTGTAGGGGTCCAGATTTTGCAGCTCTTTCAGAACATCAGCTATCTGGATTTGGGTGATGTTTTGGGTGATGTTTTTGTGTTGGTCAAGGGCAGTCAAGTCTGGGGTGAACCAAGGGCTATATCTGTTCTTAGTTCTATGTTTTTGTAATGGGGCATGCTTATTTAGGAAGGTGAGGAAAGCACTTTAAAAGAACAACCAGGCATCCTCTACTGATGGGATGATGTCAATATCCTTCCAGGATATCCGGGCCAGATTGATTAGAAAGGCCTGCTCGCAGAAGTGTTTTAGGGAGCGTTTGACAGTGATAAGGGGTGGTCGTTACGGACGCAGGCAATGAGGCAGTAATCGCTGAGATCCTGGTTGAAAACAGAGGAGGTGTATTTGGAGGGCAAGTTAGTCAGGATAATATCTATGATGGTACCCATGTTTACGGATTTAGGGTTGTACCTGGTAGGTTCCTTGATAATTTGTGTGAGATTGAGGGCATCTAGCTTAGATTGAAGGACAGCTGGGGTGTTAAGCATATCCCAGTTTAAGTCACCTAACAGTACAAACTCTGAAGATAGATGGGGGGCAATCAATTCACATATGGTGTCCAGGGCACAGCTGGGGGCTGAGAGGGGTGGCAGACGGCAACAGTGAGAGACTTATTTCTGGAAAGGTGGATTTTTAAGAGTAAAAGCTCAAACTGTTTGTGCACAGACCTGGACAGTAT
>CM042380.1:2442399-2452399 GCA_023634145.1 Thymallus thymallus | reverse complement strand
GTTTTCCGGATGGCCAAAAGGGAAGGGGATTCATCAGAGAAAATGATTCTACCCCAGTCCTCAGCAGTCCAATCCCTGTACCTTTTAAAGAATATCAGTCTGTCCCTGATGTTTTTCCTGGAGAGAAGTGGCTTCTTTGCTGTCCTTCTTGACACCAGGCCATCCTCCAAAAGTCTTCGCCTCACTGTGCGTGCAGATGCACTCACACCTGCCTGCTGCCATTCCTGAGCAAGCTCTGCACTGGTGGTGCCCCGATCCCGCAGCTGAATCAACTTTAGGAGACGGTTCTGGCGGTTGCTGGACTTTCTTGGGCGCCCTGATGCCTTCTTCACAACAATTGAACCTCTCTCCTTGAAGTTCTTGATGATCCGATAAATGGTTGATTTTGGTGCAATCTTACCAACAGCAATATCCTTGCCTGTGAAGCCCTTTTTGTGCAAAGCAATGATGACGGCACGTGTTTCCTTGCAGGTAACCATGGTTGACAGAAGAACAATGATTTCAAGCACCACCCTCCTTTTAAAGCTCCCAGTCTGTTATTCTGACTCAATCAGCATGACAGAGTGATCTCCAGCCTTGTCCTCGTCAACACTCTCACCTGTGTTAACGAGACAGTCACTGACATGATGGCAGCTGGTCCTTTTGTGGCAGGGCTGAAATGCAGTTGAAATGTTTTTGGGGGATTAAGTTCATTTTCATGGCAAAGAGGGACTTTGCAATTAATTGCAATTCATCTGATCACTCTTCATGACATTCTGGAGTATATGAAAATTGCCATCATCAACACTGAGGCAGCAAACTTTGTGGAGAACAATACTTGTGTCATTCTCAAAACTTTTGGCCACGACTGTACAGGTCACGTCTTGGCTCACTATTCATCTATTATAAGCAGGTTGTACAGGTCATGTCTTGGCTCACTATTCATCTATTATATTATATTATCCACGATTATCGAAAATTTCAATAAGCATTTTGCTACGGCTGGCCATGCTTTCCACCTGGCTACCCCTACCCCGGCCAACAGCTCTGTACCCTCGGCAGCTACTTGCCCAAGCCCCCCCCCGCTTCTCCTTCACCCAAATCCAGACGGCTGATGTTCTGAAAGAGCTGCTAAGTCTGGACCCCTACAAATCTGCTGGGCTAGATAATCTGGACCCTCTCTTTCTGAAATTATCAGCCAAAATTGTTGCAACACCTATCACTAGCCTGTTCAACCTCTCTTTCGTATCGTCTGAGATCCCTAGAGATTGGAAGGCTGCCGCGGTCATCCCCCTCTTCAAAGGAGGAGACACTCTAGACCCAAACTGTTATAGACCAATATCCATCCTGCCCTGCCTTTCTAAAGTTTTCGAAAGCCAAGTTAACAAACAGATAACTGACCACTTCGAATCCCACCGTACCTTCTCTGCTATGCAATCTGGTTTCCGAGCTGGTCATGGGTGCACCTCAGCTACACTCAAGGTACTGAACGATATCATCACCGCCATCGATAAAAGACAGTACTGTGCAGCCGTTTTCATCGACCTGGCCAAGGCTTTCGACTCTGTCAATCACCGCATTCTTATTGGCAGACTCAATAGCCTTGGTTTCTCAAGTGACTGCCTTGCCTGGTTCTCTAACTACTTTGCAGACAGAGTTCAGTGTGTCAAATCGGAGGGCCTATTGTCCGATCCTCTGGCAGTCTCTATGGGGTTGCCACAGGGTTCAATTCTTGGGCCAACCCTTTTCTCTATATACATCAACGATGTCGCTCTCGCTGCTGGTGACTCTCTGATCCATCTCTATGCAGATGACACCATTCTGTATACATCTGGCCCCTCTTTGGATACTGTGTTTACTAACCTTCAATCAAGCTTCAATGCCATACAACACTCCTTCCGTGGCCTCCAACTGCTCTTAAACGCTAGTAAAACTAAGTGCATGCTTTTCTATCGTACGCTGCCAGCACCCGCCCACCGGACTATCATCACTACTCTCGACGGATCCGAATTAGAATATGTGGACACCTACAAATACCTAGGCATCTGGTTAGACTATAAACTCAACTTCCAGACTCACATCAACCATCTCCAATCCAAAATTAAATCCAGAATTGGCTTCCTATTTCGCAACAAAGCCTCCTTCACTCATGCTGCCAAACATGCCCTTGTAAAACTGACTATCCTACCGATCCTTGATTTCGGCGATGTCATTTACAAAATAGCCTCCAACACTCTACTTAGCAAATTGGATGTAGTCTATCACAGTGCCATCCGTTTTGTCACCAAAGCCCCATACACTACCCACCACTGCGACCTGTATGCTCTCGTTGGCTGGCCTTCATTATATATTCGTCGCCAAACCCACTGGTTCCAGGTCATCTATAAGTCTTTATTAGGTAAATCCCTGCTTTATCTCAGCTCACTGGTCACCATAGCAACACCCACCCGTAGCATGCGCTCCAGCAGGTATATCTCACTGGCCACCCCCAAAGCCAACACCTCCTTTGGCCGCCATTCCTTCCAGTTCGCTGCTGCCAATGACTGGAACGAATTGCAAAAATCATTGAAACTAGAGGTTCCTATCTCCCTCAATAACTTTAAGCATCAGTTGTCAAAGCTGCTTATCGATCACTGCACCTGTATATAGCCCTTCTGTAAATAGCCCACACTACTACCTCATCCCCATATTTATTTTTGTTTATTTTCACTAATCATGCACTCCAGTATCTCTATTTGCACATCATAATTTGCACATCCTTCATTCCTGTGTTAATGATGATAATTCTGTAATTTATTTTACCACTATAGTCTATTTATTGTCCTACCTCCTAACCTTACTGCATTTTTGCACTACATTTTGCACTCTGTATATAGATTTTTCTATTGTGTTTTTTGACTGTTTGTTTAATGTGTAACTCTGTGTTGTTTTTTGTCGCACTGCTTTGCTTTGTCTTGGCCAGGTCACAGTTGTAAATGAGAACTTGTTCTCAACTGACCTACCTGGTTAAATAAAGGTGAAATAAAAAAAATAAAAAAATAAGCAGGTTGTACAGGTCACGTCTTGGCTCACTATTCATCTATTATAAGCAGGTTGTACAGGTCACGTCTTGGCTCACTATTCATCTATTATAAGCAGGTTGTACAGGTCACGTCTTGGCTCACTATTCATCTATTATAAGCAGGTTGTACAGGTCACGTTTTGGCTCACTATTCATCTATTATAAGCAGGTTGTACAGGTCACGTCTTGGCTCACTATTCATCTATTATAAGCAGGTTGTACAGGTCACGTCTTGGCTCACTATTCATCTATTATAAGCAGGTTGTACAGGTCACGTCTTGGCTCACTATTCATCTATTATAAGCAGGTTGTACAGGTCACGTCTTTCCACAGCTCTCTCTTCAGTATTTCTTCTAAGCTCAACTACATATCTATTCCATGAAGAGAACACACAGGAATACATTGCAGATATACAGTATGTGTATACAGAGGTGGAATATATTTTAGGCACAACCCCTGTCCATTTGTTCTGTCTCTCTGTGCAGACCTAGAGTGTGGAGATGGAAGATGGAGGACAAGAGGCTTTGCCTTGTGTCTAACGCCCATCTCTCTCTCTCTCTCTCTCTCTCTCTCTCTCTCTCTCTCTCTCTCTCTCTCTCTCTCAGACCTAGAGATGGAGGACAAGGGACCTCGTGTAGCAGACTACTTCGTGCTGGCCGGTCTGACCGACTCCTCCACGCCACTGGAGCAGGAGATCCACTTCGACGATGTCTGCCACAAGACGGCCAAACCCAGGCCACCCATTACCGACGTCGCTGTGGTGATGCGCTCGCTGGGGGAAGAGGTGCCTCCTGGGTACACGTGTGTGGACTCCACGCCGTCCGGCCTGTCAGCTGACCTGAACAACGGAAGCCTCATGGCGCCACAGATCTTCCTGTGTTACAGACGAGGACGGGACAAACCACCACTCACAGACCTCGGGTAGGTAAGACCTGGGGTAGGTATGACTTGGGCTAGGTAAGACCTGGGGTAGGTATGACCTTGGGAAGGTATGACCTGGGGTAGGTATGACCTTTGGTAGGTATGATCTGGGGTAGGTATGACCTTGGGTAGGTATGACCTGGGGTAGGTATGACCTTTGGTAGGTATGACCTGGGGTAGGTAAGACCTGGGATAGGTATGACTTGGGGTAGGTAAGACCTGGGGTAGGTATGACCTTTGGTAGGTATGACCTGGGGTAGGTATGACCTTGGGTAGGTATGACCTGGGGTAGGTATGACCTTTGGTAGGTATGACCTGGGGTAGGTAAGACCTGGGGTAGGTATGACCTTGGGTAGGTATGACCTGGGGTAGGTATGACCTTTGGTAGGTATGACCTGGGGTAGGTAAGACCTGGGATAGGTATGACCTGAGGTAGTTGTGACCTGGGGTAGTTGTGACCTGGGGTAGGTATGACCATTTCAGTTTATCAGTGATGTGTACACCAAGGAACTTGAAGTTTTCCCCTTTCTCCACTGCGGTCCCGTTGATCATCTCCTTAGTTTTTTTTACATTGAGTGAGAGGTTGTTTTCCTGGCACCACACTCCCAGGGCCTCACCTCCTCCCTGTAGGCTGTCTCGTCATTGTTGGTAATCAAGCCTACTACTGTTGTGTTGTCTGCAAACTTGATGATTGAGTTGGAGGCGGGCTTGGCCACGCAGTCATGGGTGAACAGGGAGTACAGGAGTGAGCTGAGTATGCATCCTTCTGGGGCCCCAGTGTTGAGGATCAGTGAAGTGGAGGTGTTGTTTCCTACCCAGGGCCTCAAGCTTAATGATGAGCTTGGAGGGTACTATGGTGTTGAATGCTGAGCTGTAGTCAGTAAAAAGCCTTCTTACATAGGTATTCCTCTTGTCCAGATGGGATAGGGCAGTGTGGAGGGTAATGGCGATTGCATCATCTGTGGATCATTTGGGGTGGTAAGCATGCTTAATCATGTGGACAAGTATCCTGCCTCTATTGTATTGTATTTTGGAGAAAATAGGGGTCATATTAGCAGTAATTGCATAAAGTTACTGTGAAACCAAGGTAAATAAAAGCAAGTTTTCCACGCTATAAGCAGTTACTGCCTTTTTGCTTGTTAGGGCAGCATGGAAACCGTCTCTGTCCACGCCGTCGCCGATACTGTGCTAACGGGAATAGGCTTTTGCTCCGACCTCTTAGTTTGGAAAGGTTTTATAGATAGATAGATAGATAGATAGATAGATAGATAGATAGATAGATAGATAGATAGATAGATAGATAGATAGATAGATAGATAGATAGATAGATAGATAGATAGATAGATAGATAGATAGATAGATAGATAGATAGATAGATAGATAGATAGATAGATAGATAGATAGATAGATAGATAGATAGATAGGTACTTTATTGATCCTCCGGGGGGGAAATATCTACAACAAAAACACAGGGCAGGTGCAAAATGCCAGAACGAAAGTACACAAAAGACAGATACACGGTACATGATACATAGAGCGGCAGTATGAAAAAGTATAGAAATACAAGATATCTGGAGTGC
This sequence comes from Thymallus thymallus, assembly GCA_023634145.1. NCBI lineage: Eukaryota > Metazoa > Chordata > Actinopteri > Salmoniformes > Salmonidae > Thymallus > Thymallus thymallus. Next base: position 2,446,858 of record CM042380.1, on the reverse strand, counting down.
AAAAAAAAGCTATAAAAGGACATTGCATAGTATGAGTGGTTGGCTGAATATGTACACTATACATTGGTGGATGTTGGATGGTTAACTATACTATACAGGTCGATGGCAGAGAAATACTTCAGTAGCTAAAAATGCGTATGATATGAGTGAGGGTAATAATAGTTTACTTAATAGACAGACTGGGTAAATGAACAGGTAAGTGAAAATTTTGCATGGTTAAATTAGCTGTACAGTTAAGTATACAGTTATATTTACAGATAAGTGAATACTTGCATGTTTACACAAACTGTACAGGTAAATGACAGGAAGAGATACTTTAATAGCTAAATGTGTGTATGATATCATTTGGGGTAATAATAGTAATTCCCTTAAAAGTCCTTAGTGTGCAGGGTTTAATTACAGACAACTGCACTTATTGCACATTCGATATACTAAAAGCAATGAGAAAAGGTGCAACTGGCAGGATACTAATATGCATTCCTGAGTGAATTCCTACGTCCAATAATTACTTACAATATTGCATGTGATATAATATAACAACTGTACATGAGTATGTATATACAGACCTGTATGAATAAATAGGTCCTGAGTGGATGAGTGCTGACGGACCAGAGTTACTCACGGATGGATGCATAATTGTTAAACTAGGTCCTAGCACCCCAACAGTTCCAGATCTATGTTGCCGACTGCACGGCACCCCGGTGAGGCATTATATAGTCTCATAGCCGCCGGCAGGAAGGACCTCCTGTAGCGCTCTCTGGCACACCGTGGTGGGATCAGTCTGTGACTGAAAGTGCTCCTCTGCGTCATAACCATAGCGTGCAGAGGGTGGGTGACGTTGTCCATGATGGCCAGCAGTTTGGCCAGGATCCGTCTAGCAGAATGGGAAATATTATGATAAGCAGAGCGTGTTTCAACGTCTTGTTTTTAGCCTGAAATGATCTCTGCAGCTCTGAGTATATAGTATCAGTTCTCTATGTCTGACCAGTAGTATGGAGCTGCAGCTCTGAGTATATAGTATCAGTTCTCTATGTCTGACCAGTAGTATGGAGCTGCAGCTCTGAGTATATAGTATCAGTTCTCTATGTCTGACCAGTAGTATGGAGCTGCAGCTCTGAGTATATAGTATCAGTTCTCTATGTCTGACCAGTAGTATGGAGCTGCAGCTCTGAGTATATAGTATCAGTTCTCTATGTCTGACCAGTAGTATGGAGCTGCAGCTCTGAGTATATAGTATCAGTTCTCTATGTCTGACCAGTAGTATGGAGCTGCAGCTCTGAGTATATAGTATCAGTTCTCTATGTGCCTAACTCTTTGTTGGAAAAATATTTGATCCAAATCGGATGTTAGGTACTATATTTATTGATTATAATATGAATCCTATCAATTAAAATAGCCAATTTGGATACAATCAATTAGCTACCTTTTCTCAAATTATATTTCAACAAGTTAATGTTGCAGGAATGCTAATCTTAACTGTTTCTAACAACAGAAAACATTTCAGAACAATCTGAGATGGTGGGTGTCGAAATCTACTTTCTTGTGCTTTTTGAGGTGGAACGACCCTAGAAGGAGCGATTGAAGCAGGGCTAGGTGTCAGGGGTTAGAGGTCAGTTCTAGGGTTATATGAATAAACAATTATATTTTCCATTCCTCTTCTCAGGGTGTTGTATGAGTGGAAGGAGAGGTTGAAGCAGGGCTGCCACATCATCCAGACCACGCCCTCTGGACGCCCTGCCAACATAAGCTCCACCTCCTCCCAGAGGATCTACGTGACATATCGCCGCGCCACGGAGAGCCAGACCTATGCCGCCCTGGCTGTTACAGACATCTGTGTCATCATCCCCGGCAAGGGAGAGACGCCACCACACACCTTCTGCAAGGTGGACAAGAACCTCAACAGCAGTATGGTGAGATGGGATGGAGGGAGGGAGGGAGGGAGGGAGGGAGGGAGGGAGGGAGGGTTTAGGGAGGGAAGAGAGTGACAAGAGATAACATGGATGCTGTGGTTAACAGAAACATTCTATTACTCCTGCAGGTTTTAGCACACCTTATTCTATTAATCAGCTGCTCCCAGAGACCTTGGTTAGCTTAATCAGGCCTGTTAGAGACCTTGGCTAGCTTAATCAGGCCTGTTAGAGACCTTGGTTAGCTTAATCAGGCCTGTTAGAGACCTTGGTTAGCTTAATCAGGCCTGTTAGAGACCTTGGTTAGCTTAATCAGGCCTGTTAGAGACCTTGGTTAGCTTAATCAGGCCTGTTAGAGACCTTGGCTAGCTTAATCAGGCCTGTTAGAGACCTTGGTTAGCTTAGTCAAGGCTGTTAGAGACCTTGGTTAGCTTAATCAGGCCTGTTAGAGACCTTGGTTAGCTTAGTCAAGGCTGGATCAAGATACTGCAGGAGGGTAGCTATCCAGGAGGAAGTTAGTTAAACAGTAATGACTGTAACACCAAACCCCCTCCTTCCTTAATGACAGAGACACTAAACCCCCTCATTCCTTAATTACAGAGACACTAAACCCCCTCCTTCCTTAATGACAGAGACACTAAACCCCCTCATTCCTTAATGACAGAGACAACAAACCCCCTCATTCCTTAATGACAGATACACTAAACCCCTTCATTCCTTAATGACAGAGACACTAAACCCTCTCATTCCTTAATTACAGAGACACTAAACCCCCTCATTCCTTAATGACAGAGACACTAAACCCTCTCATTCCTTAATGACAGAGACACTAAACCCCCTCCTTCCTTAATGACAGAGACACTAAACCCCCTCATTCCTTAATGACAGAGACACTAAACCCCCTCATTCCTTAATGACAGAGACACTAAACCCTCTCATTCCTTAATTACAGAGACACTAAACCCCCTCCTTCCTTAATGACAGAGACACTAAACCCCCTCCTTCCTTAATTACAGAGACACTAAACCCCCTCCTTCCTTAATGACAGAGACACTAAACCCCCTCCTTCCTTAATGACAGACACTAAACCCCCTTATTCCTTAATGACAGAGACACTAAACCCCCTCATTCCTTAATTACAGAGACACTAAACCCCCTCCTTCCTTAATGACAGAGACACTAAACCCCCTCATTCCTTAATGACAGACACTAAACCCCCTCATTCCTTAATTACAGAGACACTAAACCCCCTCATTCCTTAATGACAGAGACACTAAACCCCTCATTCCTTAATGACAGAGACACTAAACCCCCTCATTCCTTAATGACAGAGACACTAAACCCCCTCATTCCTTAAGTACAGAGACACTAAACCCCCTCCTTCCTTAATGAAATAGACACTAAACCCCCTCATTCCTTAATGACAGAGACAACAAACCCCCTCATTCCTTAATTACCAAACCCCCTACTGTAAAACGCTCTTCTACCAAACCCACTACTGTAAAACGCTCTTCTACCAAACCCACTACTGTAAAACGCTCTTTACCAAACCCCCTACTGTAAAACGCTCTTCTACCAAACCCCCTACTGTAAAACGCTCTTCTACCAAACCCACTACTGTAAAACGCTCTTCTACCAAACCCACTACTGTAAAACGCTCTTCTACCAAACCCACTACTGTAAAACGCTCCTCTTACAAACCACCTACTGCCTCCCTTCCCCCTGACCTCTCCATTGTCCCCTCCCCTGATCTCTCCACTGTCCCCTCCCCTGACCTCTCCACTGTCCCCTCCCCTGATCTCTCCACTGTCCCCTCCCCTGACCTCTCCACTGTCCCCTCCTCTGACCTTTCCACTGTCCCCTCCTCTGACCTTTCCACTGTCCCCTCCCCTGATCTCTCCACTGTCCCCTCCCCTGACCTCTCCACTATCCCCTACCCTGACCTCTCCACTGTCCCCTCCCCTGACCTGTCATAATTCTGGGTCCACTAACGACTGCTATTGTCATCACACTACTCAACAGATTCCCGGCAGTGTGTTTGGAAAGAAAGAGTGTTGTGTAATTCAAATCCCAACAACACGTGTCATATCTGTTTTCAGTGGGGTTCTTCTGTCTACCTCTGTTACAAGAAGTCTGTGGCCAAAACCAACACCATAGCCTACAAAGCGGGTGAGTGAATGTCCCTGGAAATCCCTCCCTTTCACACAGGAGGTGAAATATCTCAGCAGTCAGGATGATATTAACAGAACTGCAACTACCAGTTTTATGCCCATTACCATTACATGGGCTGCTGTATACATCATGTGCTCGTGGTAGGGTCAGGCACAGTGGAACAGTACTGTCCCCATAGAACCCAGCCAGTGTCCAACATTGCTGTAGTAACATTAGGCCTGTAGTATGATTGCTTCACACTAATAAGCAGTCCCTCTGGACAGTTCTTTTCATCTGAATCACAAGGAGCCCCATTGTTGGACAGGCTGACATTCCATTTGACTGATCCAGTGTCCCAAATGGCACCCTATTCCCTATAGGCCCAGGTCAAAAGTAGTGCA